>JAWQUT010000980.1:15670-34610 GCA_033807755.1 Ellobium chinense
TAACCGTAATATATTATACTAGCAGTGCCCGTTGTTCCTGATATAGTGTGTGTTTGTCTCTGTGCATTAGTTACCATGAACGAAAAGTTCCAATGAAATCACTCTACATAATACTCGGTTAAGAAATTTTTTTTCAGTAACTTTGAGTGATATAACATTTTTTTTCAAAAATATATAGCTAAATATTTTTTCCATGCAGCTGTTTCGTCTTCCCTGGTCAGTAAGATCGGTCCAACTTTTTCAAAACCATGCACTTGGTGACCTTTTCGTTAATTTCGTAAGTACGTTAAAGATTAGTTCATAGAATTTTAAGTTTCTGATCGTTAATATAATTTTACCGTTGCCATTCTTATATAGATTTTATGTAAAATACGATGCAGGACACTGGCAGCATAAATGTTAACATTAAATGAAATCCATATTTTTATTTTGAAACACCTAGAGCTAGAGATTCGAACTATGAAATAAAAAGCTCTCTATTGGCGGGCTTTAGGGAACTTAAATTGATACATACTGATTTGGGGAAAATGTCTAGAACAAGAGTCGAGTTCATCTAATTTTTTGGACGGATTTTGATATACTGCAGTGCCACCAGAGTCAGCTTAGAGGAAACCTTGCAAGGAAGGGAGGAAAACAAGGGAGAGAATCATAAAAATCACAACTTGTATATATGGTATAATCTTTCTTGTGAAGCACGCAAACAGAATAAAAAAAAACATCCCTAGAATAGGAATTAGGAATAATTTAACTGCGTGTTTTAGCATATTAAACAGATTTAGCAGATAATTTTTTGTCATTTTTGATTCGCAGTTAGGCCTTTTGCTCAAAAACGTCTTGAATATTGGGACGTTCATACTTTATGCTCTCTATGGAGAAACTATCACCGAGTAAACAGGTTATGTGATTCGAGAAGTTCAAAGAGCTTTGCTTCATCTAGTTGGGCCCAGTACTTAAAGATACTGATACACACGGACATCATTATACGGCAGCTATGATATATCTATTCCTTTTGTAACAAGTCATAAAATATTCAATCGGATACACTCTGGATTCTCATGTAGAACAGGTTTTCAATCTGGATATAAGAACCGATGCATGAGTCTATATAATGTAAGTCGAAGTAGACATTCACAATAATACATCTTAATGACTAGAGTAGCGGAAAAGCAAAATGGATGGCCGTTTGTGTCTGTTTTAATTTGTTAGTATGTATCTGCAGTCTCTCTCTCTCTCTCTCCCTTTCTCTCTCTCTCTTTCTCTCCCCCTCCCCAACCCCCCTTTTCTCTGTTTAACAATGTCAACTACAATGAGTGGACAAAGAGTTCCAGTAGGATCAGTTCCCCTTTAATCATTGATGTCTAGAGGGAAGTTTGTCATAGTCTTTCTATCTAGGGCATGACTTAAGGAATAGACGAGATATATCCCTGCTATAGAGTATTAATTCTTGACTAAAAACAAAATAAACAGACCTAAGTTACAGCTCTGTGTATTGGAAATGTCACAACTTAAGCTCCCCCCCCCCCCCNCCCTCCTCACCCCTATACTCATCCTCAAAATTAAATTTGAAAGGGGTATATCAAAAGGATGATTTGACAAGATTTGATAAATGGTGTGAATGTCAGTGTAACAATATTGCTGACCTGTTTTTGTTACTTTGTGACATGTTATTGCTGACCTATTTTTGTTACTTTGTGACATGTTATTGCTGCCGACGTGGTTATGTGTCTTATCCACATGTACATGGACTGTGGTTTTTGTGATATCGGACTCACATCCACTACGGTGGACTGGCTTGGATCTGCTGAACAGGCAAACCCGACGTGACCAGAGGACAGATAGAAGCGACATTAAAAGCTAAGTAAAGTCTACAAAGGCGTGTCACTGCCTTGGTCTCATTTTTTTTCTTAAATCCCACTCCTGTTAGTGCACTACAGTGTTTTGGTGGGGGTTTTTTTGCAATATTACTTTAAGTTTAAATATACAACAGTCATAAAAAGTGGACTACAACATCAACTGGCATGCAGAAAATTGTACAGCTTTGATTCATCCTGTATGATCCTGAACATAAGTTTACATTACAGTACTGGCCTCAGAAAACAAAAAAAAAAAAATCTAACTCATTAAGTAGCTGCTGCTGCTTTTAGATTTTGAGATGTTCCCTTGAATAAATATCTATCTTACAAAAGCTACATTGGAACTGCACTACAGTGTTGATTAGTAGCTTAGTAGTTAAGCAGGCTGTCATTACCACATTTTGTTCACTTTCTTTCATGGTTCTTAATGTTTAATATACTTACTTTTCTTCTCCATCCATTATCAAAGTTCTCCCAGAAGTGTTTCTCTTTACACGGACTATTGGGATAGTGATACGCTAGATCATTTTTTATTCTCTCATAGGGTATGAAGTTAGTCTTAATTCTCACTGATATAGCTTCCTTGTTATCCAACCTACTCACTATTTTTTTGTCTTAGAATATTTATATTCATGGGTAGTTGTTAAAGACAGATATTAAAGGAAAGGTTATTATTAATTTCCTTTTCTATAGCTCCTGTCCCAGTGGGTCACGGGGTGGAGTATACCCTCTGCCCCCGCCCTAGCGGCTAAACGCTTTCAAGTGGTCTCCTTCCTGGCAGGGAAGATGTCTGGTACAGTCTGAATATATTTTCCCCGATTTTTTTTAAGTACGAGCTACCTGCCGTAGGGGTTCATGAACCTCCGCCTCTGGCCCTTTTTTTTTTTTTGCTGTCCCTTTCAATATTCCACCATTGCTTTGTGATCACATCCAACTTGCCAATCTACTACAACCACCTCCGTCCTCCTGTGCATAGTGTACCATTTAGTTTTCAAGTCGTTACTGAACGCTCTACATTCCTGTGAATTTACCCGTCTTCTCTTGTTGTCATTTTTATTCATTATTTTACTCTCTTCAGGATCTGGTTTTCTTCTGTTTCTGATATTTAATTTATTAAGTTTAGGGGAAAATGGATTTTTTTTTTTTTGGTCTTCTCAATTCTGCCTNGGGGAGAGAGAGAGAAAGTG
Organism: Ellobium chinense; assembly: GCA_033807755.1. Classification (NCBI taxonomy): domain Eukaryota; kingdom Metazoa; phylum Mollusca; class Gastropoda; order Ellobiida; family Ellobiidae; genus Ellobium; species Ellobium chinense. The sequence continues at coordinate 18,711 of JAWQUT010000980.1, forward strand.
CCTGGTAAAATAAAGTCAAATGGACACAGATTCCCATGATATCCAAATTTCCCCCTTGGAGCCCAGGGCATGCCAAAAGAGGGAAAAGGGGAGATGAAATATAACCCGTAAGTTGTACGACCACAAAGGGAAAGTACAGTTACAGGCCTGTAACCATCTGCAGTGTTTTCCAGCGAGGGATTTACTCAGTGCTTATCCCCTTCTCTCCAACTGGTACCGGGGACCTCGTTGTTTGCCGAGCTTTATTTTTCTTAGGAAAGTTCAGGATCATAAAATTCTATTTTAATTTTGATAGTGGGCCACCAGCTTTATATAAAATCTGATGCCGTTTGATTTAGATGCTTCTGCCTCTTACGTACGAATGTTTAGTGGATATTAGCAACACAACTTTCCTTAGATATCAAAATAAAGTGGCCTTTATCGAGAAATCTGATCACTGCGATTTGAAACCCTCGGTGCTCCTATTGACATTTCATTTATATTTCTGCCTAAATGTCCTATTCTTTGTTTTCCCTAGGTCTAGATCTTGGTCTATAGAATTATTCTGACGTAATATTTTGATTTTGTAATTACAATTAATGTAGCTTTCGACATGCTGATGTTATGAAGTAAAAGATTTCCAGCATTACATTGCTAATGTGTGTAGAATATCATCTGATAATTATTCACACCTTTAGAGGCTTCTCTCTGTTCTTCCATATTTTCAAAATGACTTACAGGGCACTACATATTATGGAATATTATCAGGCTGATTGGAGATAATTCTTGACCGCGCATTGCCTGGATATAGTAAGATATGTTTGTATAGTGCTCATCTTCTAGGTCGATTTTGATCACTTTTATAGATAACAAATTTTTTAACGTATTGCTATACAAAATGACACCCGTAGATGCATCAGATCGCATCTGAATGCTCATGCATATTACACTGCACATTCTTATTTGAGTTGTGTGGAGAATTAGCTGTCATGTGCTTGGGACAAAGCCATCCATTTCATTCATACTTCGTCTTTCAACCAAGGATCCCACGCTTTTCTTTAGTGGTGATATGATTCGCGGTTACCCTGTGGCTTCACCCTGACACACTCCCATAGAACCAAAACACAAAAAGTTTATCCCATAGATTATGCAGGCTGTTAATGGTAAAGACGAGCGAATATGATAAATGTATAACTCATTTCATAAATCTGATATCAAACAAACGCGAGTTTCAGATCCTTTTTAATCATATTAACTCTAATTTTTAAAAAAAAAATGAACTTTTCATCGTGAAAAGGACAAGTGGCCCTTACCCTATCTGAGACGCATCAATCACAACTGAACTGAATGAACCACACAGTTACGCGACACAAAAGTAAATCTGAATAGCTAAGAAGCAATGATGACACTTTAGACCACAGAAACACTGTGACGTTTCAAATGCTTTTTAATTCAAATGTTCAACTGAGCTGAAACTGAAACGTATGAGAACGATGACAAGTCGTAAGGACAGGCTAAAATGTCTTATTTTAATGTAGACAGAGGGAAAAACCCCACGGCAATGAAAATAGTTATAAAAGAAATGACGTCTCATATTCATGGCGTCACAAAAGAAATGACGTCGCATATTCATACACCTATAAGGTTTCCAAGCTTCCAAAGTATTGTAAGCAGGTCAAACGTCAAATTTATGTAATGAGTGACACACCAAAACTATTGCACACTTTAATGTCACCGGAAACAGGTCCTATTTATATGATAAAAGAAATGTTAGACCGACTTTCTCTGATTACTACGTAATTTGGTATGCTAATTTCCTCCAATCCTCTGCAAGTAGAAGCTAAATCTTTTACTCATTGCGGCCCTTCCCTTTCGTAGTGAAGAAAAAAATTAAGGTATAAAGATGCCAATGTTTTTTTTTTTCACTGTTGTCTATACAAGGTTTTACCCTCTAATTAACTTGTCCAGGGGTCCCATGCTAAAATACTTTGCAAACATGTTGTTTAGCTCTTCCTCCAAATTTTGACACAGAAAAATACCCCTAAACCAATTAGATCTTAAGAACTTAGGCAGTAAAGCACATCACCTAATATTTTAGGTCTTTTCACTCAGTAAACAGGGTAACCTTACCCATCTAGCAACATTCACAAATTTTATACTTGAATGGCTAAATCTCGCCTACTCTGAATCTACAAATGTATTTGCACCTATCTAAGCTTTTAAAATTCAAATCCAACCCCTCCCCCCCCCCCCCCCCCCCCCCCNTGGTCAGTTTTGTGACTTTATAGGGACTACTTAAAATTGCATATTTTTGTCAGGTGCTTTTGGCATCTTCATACCTTAAGCGGTGTAAATGTAACCACGACTTTAAAGCTGCCAGTTTTTCGTAAATAAATTTAACTGTTGGCTAGATTGTTACAGTAATATTGATTCAGGCATCCTTGTTTTTATAAGTGATGAATATCGTCAAAGCGGACCCATAAGCACTGTTATAATGGAACGCCATATTGTCAAATTCATTTACACCAATTAATAGCATAGATATATTTCCCAGCGGCCATATTCGAAGGCATCGGTTTAACGCAGCAGCATCACAGAAACAAAATGTCATACTAACCCATTTCATGAGATCAGATGCAGACTTTTTTATCAGCGTAAGTGATATTCTTAACAGATTGCTAAAGGCTGAAGTGTAGCAATGAAATTAAAGGAGAGGATGGGGAGGGGGGGGGGGGGGGGGGGGNAAAAATAACTATTGAAGAAATATGGATTTGTGTATTCAGCCAGTGGGGAACACCCGGGAATCCCACCAACTGCGTCACAGCCAATAAAAATTGAAAGTCTTCAGATATAAGATATACTTTAAAAAAAGTCTGAGCACTGCATCGGATGTCACTTTTTGCATGCATCCCCTTATTATATTTTTCAGCACCAAATAAGCTCATGCATGCATTTGATCACCATTACTAAAACTGGTTATTTGCACGCCGGCCGGCAAGTTTGTCTCTGTGATGCTGCACGAGAAACACCACACTTCATAGTCTTTATAATGTAAACTTTGTGGCAGAAAAAAAGGCAGGAAAGGCGACCATCATAACCATACCGTCAATACAAGTAGCTCATTATATATAGTGCTTCGTTGTTGCTGTGGAAGTTGGTAACAATATGAGTCGCCCCCTATGAAATGCTTGTAACGTACCCTGTTCAATTTCCAAACATTCGATAAAAATTAAAAAAAAATAACCACTGGCAGTAATGTGACAAAGAAAAGAAATAATGTACTTATAGACATTGAACCAGGACAAAAAAAAACCAACAAAACATTGAAGACTTTTTGAAATGCAGATGCACATATAATCCTGGACAGTTGATTTCATAAAGTAATGTAATACCTCAAAAGTAGGAACGTACTAGGGTTTTATAACATATAAAGGATTGGCGGGAAGGGCCATGTTATAGAAAATACAAAAGAGGTTCAGTTTTGAAATAAATATAACTTGTCAAAGAGTTGCACACCGCGTTTCACACCAGCGGCATCTCGTCGTTACCAGACGCATGAAACAAAATTTTAATTGGTTGTGTGTGATAACTCTGGGATTTTGTTCATTTTTTTTTTGGAGTGGGAAGGGGTGGGGTTGTAGGAGCATACAGGCTGAATATAATTATCGTGAACTATTTTAGTGGATCTGTTTTTCAACTGCATTGCCACTCACTTCACAAACACAACGCAAAATAGTTTCGAAGCTTAACAAGCAGTGTTTTATTTCCTTCGCCTTTTCTGAAATTAAAAGAAGGGTAGAACGAGGAAACCCATAGATGTAGATGAGCAGATTTGTTGTAAAATATTTTATCATCACTCATTTCTTAAATATAAAATAGATTTACAAATCTTTCATCCAGGCAGTGTCCGTTCAATGGACTTTAATCTAATCCAGCAGGTTAGGCCGTTCAGACAAGTTTTCAAATCTTTCGGAAATATACAGTACATGTTATGATCATTCGCACTTCTATAGCTTTCACTGTCAAGATAATAATAGGTACCCATTTCACAAACAAGGTAGATTGAAAAGGACAAAATTAAACCCCAAGATGATCCTGTCGAGAATTAAAACCACATACTAATCTTTATCATATAAACAGGGCCCATTTCCGGTGACATAAAAGTGTGTACTATTTTTTTGGTATCACACGTTACATAAATTTGACCTTTCATCGGTTCACGAATATTTTGATTGGAAGGTTTGGAAAACTTTAGGCGTATGAATATATGAAGCTATTTCTTTTGTGATGTCATGAATATGTAACGTCATTTCTTTTGTAACTATTTTCACTGCCGTTGAGTTTCCCTCTGTCTAGATTATATTTAAAAAAATGTCCGTCTGTCTTATAGCTTATCGCTTGTCAGTGTTCTGTTCACGTTTCATTTTCATTTCAGTTAAACATTTGAATTAAACTACTTAAAATGTCAGTGTTTCTGTGGTCTAAAGTTTCATCGATGATTGTAGCTGTTTGGATCTACTTTGTGTCGCGTAACTGTGTGGTTCATTTAATTCAGTTGTGAATGATGTGTCTCAAACAGGGTGAGGGCCACTTCAGGGTCCTTTTCAGGATTAAACTCATTTTTAATTGATAGTTTATATGATGAAAAGGATCTGAAATTCGTGTTTGATATCAGATTTATAAAATTCGTTATACATTTATCGTATTCGCTCGCCAGAGGCTCGCGAATACAATGTATAACTCTTTTCATAAATCTGATATCAAATAAACACATTACAGATCCTCTATTTATCATCACTCCTTTACTAATTAATACATTTGCAAAATCTTTCATCCAGGCAGTGTCCGCGACCCCAGCAGGTTAGGCTGCTCAGAAACATTTCCAAATCTTTCGGAAATATACAATGCTGTTGCTGTATTACATGTTCTGATCATTCGCACTTCTACAGCTTTCACTGTCAGGATAATAATAGGTACTCATTTCACAAACAAGGTAGATTATAAAGGACAAAATTAAACGCTTTCCCAACATGATCTTGTCGAGAATTGAAACCACATAATAATCTTTTATACCCTCTTGCCTTAGCATACCCTCTCGCCTTAGCATACCCTCTCGCCTTAGCATACCCTCTCGCCCTAGCATACCCTCTCGCCTTAGCATACCCTCTCGCCTTAGCGATAAGCCGGCATTGCGAAAAAGTTAATGTTTTTTGTATCCACTTGCCACCATCAACAGATCTTACAATTTCATGAATTTTATTCATTTCCATGTTGCTGCGAGACCTGGCTTTCATGACAAGCTGCAGAACTGAATTCGAGTCTGAAGATTCGGCGATGTCTGACCATCATGCACCTTCCCGCACCCAGGTCGCCCACCAGATTGACCACCGTGACGTCATCGACTTCAATGGCCTGACAATCATCTCAAAGTGGTCAACGGAGCTGACAAGGAACGGTGACATCACTGCGTCCAGCGCAGAGGAACAAGAATGGCTGTCGAGAAGAGATGGACGGAAAGAACTAGATACTACCCGAAGAACCTGCTGGACAATAACAGTGACAAGCTGATTGCGTGATTTTTAAACATTATCAGGAACACAGAACATGAAATAGCCCACAATAATTATTGACAATCGTGGCAGCTAATGTTTGACTCTTTTGGATAGTGTGCTAAAGCCTTTCCAAACAGGACAATGACTGAAAGTGTGGGAACAAGGGAATTCTTTAAGAATGATGAACATTGTCTCGTCCTAATATGATCGTAATATTTCCTGCTTATGTTTGTAAACAGCGTATAAGTGCAGTTTTGTGTACTGGAGCTCCCTCCTCCCCTTACGCCTCTAACCCCCCCCCCCCCCCCCCCCCCCCCNAAAATTCTTAAATCAGAATCAATATACAGTTGACTGTTATGTTTATCTTTTGAGCTCAGCAGTATCCATTGACTTTCTCATTACCCAGAATTATTTGTTGACTTTAACTTTATACCTGAAAGGTTACTTTTGTTATCCTAAAGTGCTGCTATTAGGCAAAATATATGGTAAAGTTGATTGTGATTAAATGGAGTCGACTGTACTTTTGCTATTGTTATTAACATTTTCTTGTACAAGTCAACATCTCTTTACTGCCGTTCTCTTAACTACAAATGTATCTGCTTAATCGCAACATTTGACTGTGATAAGAAGGATGTACTGAAGTAGCGCAAATAGCGTACTTTTTTAAAGTCTGAAAACCAGTAATTGCAACAGTAATTCATTTCTGTAGTATAATCTAAGTTTTAATTGTAGACCTGTGGCCACATGCATAGTCCTTGCATTATGTCAAGTACTGCGGTAATCGTGGTGAACCCTACTATTGTTTTGGAAGCTTTCCATGGTTACAGCAGTGCGTTAACTAATGAAAGGATTAGGCAGATGGCCACTGTTTGGCCTCGATCCCACCAGTACACTTGTTTAAAGCTGTGTTCACATATACATATTATATTATATTGTGGAAGTCTTTTTTATAGGTTTGTCATGTACATGAGAAAGCTTTTTAAAGCGGTCGGCAAAAAATAAGGTGTGTGCACATTTTTAAATCTTATTATAGCTTTTGTTAAAGTTGTGTTCACAAAAACCATCCAATGAATCATAACTTCCAGTCTTCCCAAATAAATCTTCTTAAACGTTGCTTGTTTCCCTCGTATTTACATGCATGTCCGGTTGACTTTACTATGAATAAGAGCAGACATGCATAAAATTATACTTTTAAAAAATCCACACACGAACTGTTAGTGTTAATTTATATGAGCCGGAAATGTTCTCACTTTGATGTAAGCTTTGTTAAGTCAAGACGTACTGACTGTAGAGAGTGTTAATTTTCCAGTCTGTTCCGGAAAGCTACGGCAGATGTAGGCATACGACTATGGCAGTTTCTGGTGTTATGATCATACTGCATATTACGAAATAGATATGAAGAACACACACACTTTCCAGTCTAATGTGCAATATGATCTCAACATTAGCAAATGCCATGCGTATGCCATCTTCTGTCATAACAGTCTGTAACAGTTCCGAGCTTGAAAATTCCTTCTGTCGAGTAAAGTTTTTATAAATACCATTGTGGATGGAATGCGTGGTTGCCCGTCAATGTGTGCCGGCTGACCGTAATCTCAAAGCAACGTTTTGCAGTCATAACTTATTGGTGACCATGAAAATTACGCCAGAGTTCCCTCTGTTAATCTCCATAGCATCCCTTTTCACTTCGCTGAATTTGGGGTAATTTTCAAGTTCATCAGGCATGTTTTGATTGTAAAAATAATCTGAGTTCACGACAGGCTTGGCCACAGAGTTAGGCATCCACTTTGTTTTACTTTAGATTGTATTTCTCAGTAATTGTGAAATTGCACAGTTTGTTTCAGAGCTCTTTTTTTTTCTTTTATTTAATAAACATGTATAAACAATAGCATTTGCATATAAGTAAATAACAGCTTGGAGATGTGCACACAATATAATTATTCAGTGGTTAAGGAAGGGTAGAAGACAGCTATTTATTGGAGAGCTTTTTATTTACAAGTTCGAATCTCTTACGAATAGTTGTAGCAAGGGTTAAGCATGTGCATAGGCCTTAGTGTGGTGATCATATTGCACGTTAGAAATTTGATGTGAAATTCACATCTAATTTTATTCGTAACGGGTAATATGTATACACCAGCAAATGTCATATGCACATTTCAACCCCTGCTATAACAGTCCATAAGAGATACAAACTTGAAAGGAAAACCTCTCCGAAGTTTTTATACCTAGACTATTTATTTGTTGTTCTTTTCACTTTTAAACAACGGCTGTTATAATCTTGCTGCAAGGTGAGGAATGTCTTTGCGCATTTTGATAATACAACAGTTTATACTTGTTTTTATGACAAAAAGGTGTACACATTTGCTATTATTACAATGTAAAACTCATTGGCTCAAATGATGTAACTTTTTTGGTTGTCTGAAATCTCGTAATTTCTGCAATCACTCGTTTCTATTCTGTAATATTTTCTAAAACAATGTAAACCCAATTTTGCCTCGATCACATTAGTATTATTAAAGCTGCGTCATCCCAAATATTTTATTTGTCCAGTCTTTCCAAATGAATGGCTCTGAACTTTGCTGAATTTACTCGTACATGTATTTGTCAGTGTGTCAGCGTGATTTTTACCGTGAGCAAACGCGTCGATATCTAAGTTGGTTAAAAAAAAAATAAAATCTGCAAAAGAATCTGTTCTGTAGATGAGCAGGAGTTTTTCTTTATGATCAAAATTGACAACCATCTTATATTGGTTTACATTGAGCGTTTTTACGATATGGTTAGGATCTTTTACAAACTCTTTTGGTAGACTAAGCAAGCGCATGATGGCTCCTAGTGTTAATCGTATTGAATGTTGCGACTCAAACTCACAATTTCACGTCCACTTTGCACCATGCAATATGATAACACAAGGAAAGCTATATATGCAAGCATATTTTGCCATAATGGTCTGTGCAAGATCCCAACTTTTAAACCGATAGCTCTCTATAAAGTCCTTATACATCCTATTATGGATAAATTGAATGGTTGTCTGTACTCGGGGCCTGCTTACCGTAAGCTCACGGCAATTTTTACGATCATTATTTAATTGATGCCCATGAAAATTACGCCAGAGTTCTTTGTTAATCTCCCTACTTAGTCTCCCTACACGCATTCCTTTTGAATTTTGGGTAATTTTCAAGCTCATCAAAACCTATTTTAATCGTAACAAATGTCGATATGAGCGCTCGATAGGCTTCGCCGTAGAAATAGGTAGCCATTTTCTTTTTACTGTTCTAAACAACAGATTTTTCTTAACGACCGTTATGCCTGAGATAAGCATGTTCGTATAACACAATACTGGTGTTATGATTATTTTACAGATTATGAATTAGAATTACTGTACATACTGAATTGTACATTGACATCTAGTTTGTAACGTGTAATGTGATCGTAATGCCTGGATATGTCATGTGTGTATGCCTGCCTTTGTCATAATGTTCTATAGGAGATTCATATTTGAAACTAAACGCTTTCTATTGTCTTTGTTTGCACAGTTAACTTAAGTGTTTATTATAGGCTACTGTGGCCAGTTCCAATGTACATAATGAGTGTATAGATTGTATCTGCTGAAAATGCCTACACCAGCCAGATAGTTTTATTTCCTCCTTACAAACCAGTCCTATGATCCACATTCTTAAAAACATTCGCACAATTTATCCTCAAATTTACATTTACTGAAGTTAAATTATGTCATGTACATCTGGTTCTGGGTCTGACCACTTCTTAGTCACTTTCACGCTAAAATTCATGCCTAGTTTGCTCTCAAGAAGAATATACATTTTGCGCTTGTCTAACTATATATCTTAATATAGTTTTCAGTGGGTAGATCTACATGTTGATCATGAAATGTCTCTTTATGCTGCAAGATTGCACAGTGTACATTATGTTCAGAGGGGCGAAGGATTATCTTTCTTGATTTCCCAAAGCTTAACTACGCTGCTCTAATCCTTTTCTTTTGTTTAGGATGGCGTACTTTAGCTTTAGGTCATTACAGAGATGACTCTTTTCTGTTCTGAGCATAATAAAATATCCGAAACATAAAAGCAGCCTGTATATTATTTTTAAGCGAAAGCAATCTACTACTGTCCTATTGGTCATGCCTTGAGGTTAACATTAATGATCACCGCCATGACCTGTATGAAAGGAAATTATTTTTTTGAAATTATATGCAACACTGGGCACTTGTCAGGCAAAATACAATTTAAAATTTCACAGATCATGAAATGTAAGCTGTAAGATTGCCCAGAGTACATGTTCAGAATGGCGAGGGATTCTTTCTTGACCTCCCAAAGCTTAACTGCACAATTCTAACGTTATCTTTAATGTAGGATGGTGTACTTTAGCTTTACGTGGTCACACAAAGAAGAACCTATCCGTTCTGAGCATGAAATATTTGAAACATGGAACAAACTTTCCCGTAGTGGGTTAAACACACACACAACTGGCATCTCCAGTTTGGTTATGAGATTAATTTGCATTTATGATCATTACTTGTTGGGATGGTAATTACTTGTCTGCAACATTTTCCATTTGTCAGCCTGTTATATTTCATGACAAATTAACACACTGATCATATAATGATATAATGATATAGGCCTAATGATCATGAATGTCTCTTACGTTGCAACATTGCAAAATGTGTAGGTTGCTCAGAGAGGCAAGGGATTATCTTTGTTGACTTCCCAAAGCTTAAATGTGCTATCCGAACCTCACTGTTAGTAAAGGATGGTATAGTTAAGCTTAAAGTCACACTGGATGAACTTTTACACTTTGAGCATTTCATAATTTAAAACATTTTCTTAATGTGTAAACCAGTAACAACATTCGCCTCTCCTATTAGTGAAGTTTACATTTACGATCATTATCATATATAAGGATGAAAATTACTTAAGCGTGATAATTTTTAATATATTCATTTTGAAATCTCTCATTTTTAATATATTCATTTTGAAATCTCTCATTTTTAATATATTCATCTTGAAATCTCTCTTATATTGCGAGATTGTTGTGTACCTATTGTTGAGTGTTGAAATGTACTTAATGCTGAGAGGTGAAGAGTTACTTTTTCCTGACATCCCAAAGCTCAACTCTAGTCATATTTTCCGTTTAGGATGATGCATTTTAGCTTTACGTAGTCACACCAAGATGAACCTTTCCTCTGAACATTGCATATCTGAACATAAAACCGGGCATTCTTTGAGTATGTTTTGCAAAGACAACATGACCGTACTTCTCCTATTGTGAATTTACGATTATCCTCTGATTGTTTGAATGAAAATTAAATTAGTCTTTGCAACATTTTGTCATTGTCAAACTATTTAATACAATTTTCTAGGTGTTTTTTCTTTCTGGATATGATGGATGTAGGCATATTTGTCATGAAACATTTCCTTAGGTTCTAATAAGGGTTTACCTTTCTTGATTTGGCAAAGCTGAACAGCGCTATCCTAACCTTAATTTTGAAAATGGTGGTGTACTTCAGCTTTAGATGATCATACAAAGATGAACTTTTTAGCTCTGAGTATTTCCTAAAATTAAAAAAAAAACTCCTCTGAATAAGTTGAGCAAACGTAGTGTTTCCTTATCCCCTTGTTTCTTTTTGTGTATTGAATCATTACGTTCATTATATATTGTATTTTCTAAATATTATGGATGCTTATGCTATATACAACTCAAGCAGTAAAGATTCTTGTATTTTACATTTACTATTAATTATCATTGTTTGTATGGGTGAAACTTATTGAAACATTCTGTGCAATATTCTGAACTTTGTCTAGCAAACTAAAATTTAATAAATTATTTTAATGGACACTACAGACATGTGCTTGTTGATCATGAAATGGCTGTTACGTTAAATTGACCACAGTATTCAGGTTGTTCCAAGTGGCGAGGGATCATCTTTCTAGACTTCCCAAAGTTTTTCGCCATTCTACATATCCATAAAAGGATGGTGTGTTTCAGCTTTAGGTTGTCACAATAACAATAACAACAATAACTTTATAGCTCAAATATACATAGTATACAAATGAGCAAATGATATAGTTAAAGCATAGCAATTGTAATGCGGGAAGCATAACATACAGAGGCGCAAAACACACACACAAACAAAAAATGAACTTTACCCACACTGAGTATGTCATTTATAGAGTATACTAAGGAAAAACGGTATTATCTCGGCTACTCTTGGTGGTGCTGTGAAGTTGACATTTACGATCATCATTGTTTAAAGATCTTTGCAATAAATAGTTTGCACTTGTCAGGCAAAACGAATTCTGTTTGGAACATTTTTCATGAACACAAAGCATAGGAAGCATCACACAATGGTGTAGTTGATAAACAGTTCACGTTAAACTGTATGATATGCTGTTATTCAGATAGTCTTTCAAGTGTCTGCCAACAGGATGTAATGAACAGATTACCAAATTTTATTATCGAAAAATGTCAGTGAGTGCGTATGGACAAGCAATAAATGAACAAATGACAGCATGACAGTCACACGTACTGTACACTATGACTATTGCCTTTTTTAAAAAAAAACCGGCTTAATATATAATTAATGAAGTACAACATAATTATTATTTAAAAGCAAAACCGCTTGTGCTTTATAGGAAAGATTCACAACGTACATAAAAACATGAGACAGGAGGACGACACACACAAACTAACGACACACTACACAGAAATGACACAAGCAAACCAGATTAGACGTAATTCCAGAGGCCTAAACAAAATATTTCATTACAATATTCAAAAAGCAACATATTTTAAGTTCAATGGTATTCTCTGATTGCATCAGCTTCTTATATTTCAGCATATTCGATCTAATAAAATATTTTCTTATCCTTATGTATTTCTTTCTTTCCTGAGTAAAATGAGGGCATTCCAGTAAATAATGAAATTCATCTCCTGTTGTGTTTGAACAACAGCTGTATGTTCTTTGCCCATATGGTGTTTTACTGTACCTGCCTTCACAATCTGCCCTTCGCAAAATTAGTTCGCTGGGCGGTGTAGATAATTCTCAGAGAGGAAAAGAACTGGACACCGGAAAATTATTTTTGACATGCGTGTCTAGTGACTACCTTTTAGTTAAAAATGCCGTCAAGAAGCTAGCTATAAAAAGTACAATAGTAGCCTGTATATATACTGCATTTAGCATGAACTAAACTCTCTCGCGGAACAGTTATGCACAAGTGCGCGCACACTTTATTTTCCTTGTATTGTTCTGTTAAAGAGAAAGAGAAACCCTACCCCTTCTCCCCCTCCCCTCAACCAAAAACAAACCTTGGTTAAATACAGTAACAAAAGGATCTAAATAAAATCAACATCGCATGGACAGAGCTAGAAATGCCAGTGAGTGGAAGACAGATAGAGAAGGAGGACTGTCCAAAGTGTCACCTGAGACCACAGGAACTAAGTGCTAAGCATGTTATTGTTCTGGACGCTTGACCTGGCTATCCTACCAACTCTACCGTATCTCAGAGATCCGTTATTTAACTATATTTTGTACTCTCACTATTTTCTACGAATCTGTGAGTAGTCAGCCGTTATGACTAGTGAATGTATGTACCAGCTACCAATGTCAGTCTCAATCAGTGCTGGTTCTCTGGGTGCATGGGCCAGTCTAGCAAGGATTCTTTGCATTCCTTGACCTGACAACAAGTGTAAACAAGTAATGAACCCCACTAGTCTCCAGTAGAAAACTGATACGATTAAAGCTGCACCATCCGATCGTGAACGTCAAAAGGCAAGCCCCGCCTATAAATATCCATGGACACTGCCTCAGCACAGAAGAATTTGCGTTCATATTTCAAATACCAGACGCTTTTAAATCAATTTTCTTTACCGTTACATTTCATGGGTCAGTTTATTTGCGATCAGCAAAGGTGAAATGCAGTCTGAAATGTTTCACTCTAGAATTTTCAAATAATAAGCGTCTCCAATGCAAACCATAAGACTGAATTCAAAGTAGTGATGTGTGCCATCATGTCTCTCTTCTCTTTTTATACCTCGAATACGCCTTCAAGCAAGGATGAAGATGGCTCATGCAGGTATGAAGATGCCAATGTTTTTTTCACTGTTGGCTATATTACTATTAGGTTTTACACCTCTCATTAACTTATCCTGAGGTACTGTGTCAATATATTTTCCAAACATGTTGTTTAGCTCTTCCTCCAAATTTTGACACAAAGAAAAATGTCCCTGAACCAGACAGCTTTTGAGAACTTAGGCAGTAAAGCAGACAACCTAATATTTTAGGCCTTTTCACTCAGTAAACAGGGTAACCTTACCTACCTAGCAACAACCACAAATTCTATACTTAACTGACAAAACCTCACCTATTCTGAGTCTATACGTGTATTTGCACCTATCTAAGCCTTTGACATTAAAATCCAACCCCCCCCCCCCCCCCCCCCCCCCCCCCCCCCCCCCCCCCCCCCCCCCCCCCCCCCCCCCCCCCCCCCCCCCCCCCCCCCCCCCCCCCCCCCCCCCCCCCCCCCCCCCCCCCCCCCCCCCCCCCCCCCCCCCCCCCCCCCCCCCCCCCCCCCCCCCCCCCCCCCCCCCCCCCCCCCCCCCCCCCCCCCCCCCCCCCCCCCCCCCCCCCCCCCCCCCCCCCCCCCCCCCCCCCCCCCCCCCCCCCCCCCCCCCCCCCCCCCCCCCCCCCCCCCCCCCCCCCCCCCCCCCCCCCCCCCCCCCCCCCCCCCCCCCCCCCCCCCCCCCCCCCCCCCCCCCCCCCCCCCCCCCCCCCCCCCCCCCCCCCCCNCTTCCTCCCACCCCAAAAACAAACTGGATTTTCAAGTCATAATGTTGTTACCTCACGCTATTGTGTGAAAGACGGGAGGGGTTACAAATCTCGCTTCCCAGCCGCAGGTGGAACTTATTGGAGCTGTAAATGAATCGACTTTAACAGCTTTCGTCTATAGAATGCTCACTCAAAAACAGGATGCTTGTCGTCACACATGGAAGAGAAGGTTTGTGACACCTATTAGAAGGGCAAATCACTCATTGTGTACAACCCAATTAATCAGCTAATTTATACACTCCCCCTTTTTGGGGGCCTTGCCAGCCAGTATCAGAGTGTAGAAATATGTAAAATGATCTGTGATCTAAGTAAAGCATCCAATTTTATAGTTTCAGGTACAATTTGAGCCTTCTAGATAAAAAAATAAAATGTGTAGGCCTATGTATTCGCACGCGGTCAAAACCAGCCAAATGAAAAATTGGGAACTAAATCAGAATTTGAGGTGATCTTTTTCAAAAGACATTTGTGAAAAATTTTGGGCGCTGACACCCCCCCCCCCCCCCGTTAAAAGATCGGGCAAAAGAAGTACTTTAACCTCCATGGAAGAAATTTCCCCAAATCACAGTGGTATATTTAGAATAACGCAAAATGTTAATAGGGCNAATAACACAAAATGTTAATAAGGCCAAAAGAAGAAAAAACAATAGGTGTCAAAGACCAAAAGGAACGCGAAGGGACGTAAGCATGTGTATTATTTTACATTGCAATTCTAGGACTATCTCCCTTTAGTGTAGAGAGTTGTCTCCGGTTTCATTCTCGTGGTAAGTCTTCAATAGTGATAATATTCATAATAGTAATAAGGAGAAAAAGAATGGTGATAAGGATAATAAAAATCATCATCATCATTTTCAAGATGATAGAGACTCCAGGCTGTAACGTGAAAAAAAAAAAATAATAAAAAGTTCCAAATTTTTGAACAAGTGTCTTTCTTCTACGAAATAATGAGGACGACGTCATTATCATCATCATTATCATCATTATCATCACCATCATCATCCTTATCATTTAAAGCTGAGAAAAATTAAAATCTCAACCTTAATTCAAGGAATTTATTAAAAATCTAGTTAAGAGATAAGACCGAAAATTACATCTAAACGTTTCCGTTCTAAGGCCTTTATCAATAGAATGAAACACGAATTAAAACGTTCGCAATAAAAGCAACCACATCATGAAGAAAAAGAAAAGGCAAACATGGAAGAGTGAGCTAAAAGTCAGTTATTGATCGATTAAGTGGGGTGATCTTAAATTAGCGGGTAAGGACAATAAGAACTGAACCTGGATCACGGGACAAAACAGTTGGTAGAGGAGTGAATCAAGGTAAGAAGAAAAGAGTTGTGTGCAAAAGGGGGGAGGGGGCATGAGGGCCCCCCACCAAGAAAAACCTGAGTTACAAGCAGTCAATAACATAGGTGGAGAGAGTAGGTAGTCTGCATTTAGATGATTGTGTAGCAAAAATGGATGTTTGATTGCTGTACACAGGACTGGAGTTTACCTGTGTATCTTCATGTTGTCAGAAATAGATTTATTACA
>JAWQUT010000980.1:56531-67687 GCA_033807755.1 Ellobium chinense
GTCATGTGGGCACACGAATGACGCAACCAATTTTTTTTTCCTTTAACTTCCATCTGTGAACCGAGTTAAAACAAGTAGACTCTGACCGACTTTCCATCTAGTGGAGGGTATTTTCGATGTCTGACTTTCGAAATTTAGTAGACAACTGTTAACACGAAAACAGTTAAACCGGAAGTGCAGCTAAAACGAAAGGAGACAAGAGGCCGCGTTTCTTATCCTCTTCATAGACTTCTTTCTCTTTCTTAAACGAAACTGTTTAAAGGAACATGAGTCTCTGATTCCCCGAATTTCATTTTAACCGTTCTCTTCTGAGCATGACCAAACACCACAAGATGTCTGGCAGGACTGCCCTCTCTTGGCAGAATTAAGAGAACGGTTTTGGCCATTGCCAACTGACCGTGAAACGAAACCATGGGGAAACTGCACAGACCTGCAACTGACCACCCAGTTCATGGCCCATAGGGGTCTGCTAGCATGACCAGGGAACAATGAAGAAGAAGTAGAAGTAGAAGAAGAAGAAGAAGAAGAAGAAGAAGAAAAAGAAGTTTTCTGCTGTATCAATAGTTGAAGAAACATGGCTTGCACAAGATCCAAGATTTGTTTATTGGTGGACCTTCCTAGCCCTTTCCATATTCTTACCACAATCAATAAATCACCACATATATAGAAATCTATGCGCTATGGTGCACTCAGCCCTCAACCGTCCCAATCCATTTACCTTGATTCCAGTCATTGCTGTATTACAAGAATACCACTTTCACACAGGTACACATAATAATATCCTCATACACTCATTGGCACAAAATCATCCACAAAAACACACACACAGACACACACACACACAGACACACACACACACACAGACAAACACACACACACACACACACACACACACACACACACACACACACACACACACACACTAAACACACGCGCGAGCACTCATACACACTCTTGCAAGCACCAACTCACATATTCACACGGGCTATTCACACTGGGGCTCATGCCACAGAGATGTCTTCAGGAAATATCCATGATATTAATATTTTTTTTTTATATTAATACGGAATGGATCAATTTAATTTTCCTTAATGTCTAGACATACTTTTTCACTCCGTTTCACCAGCGCAAGTTCCTTTCTTATCATCTACAAGGCAGATTGTGGCGGGCCTAGTCTAGCGGCCATATTGCTGTCATGGCAGTGTCTCAAGGGAGGCAGCCTTAAGGTATGAAGATGCCAATGTATTTTTCACTGTTGGCTATATTAGGTTTTACACCTCTCAGTAACTTATCCTGGGGTGCAGTGTCAAACTACTTTCCAAATATGTTGTTTAGCTCTTCCTCCAAATTTTGACACAAAGAAAAATGCACCTGAACCAGTTAGATTTTGAGAACTTTGACAGTAAAGCAGACAACCTTATATTTTAGGCCTTTTCACTCAGTAAACAGGGTAACCTTACCCACCTAGCAACAACCACAAATTTTATACTTGAGTGACTAAACCTCACCTATTCTGAGTCTACACATATATTTGCACCTTTGAAATTAAAATCCAACCCCTTCCCCCCCCTACCCATGGCCAATATTCTGATTTTATAGGGACTATTTAAAATTGCATATTTTTATGCCAGGTGCTATTGGCATCTTCATACCTTAAAGGCTTACTTCTTAGTAATGATGTACAAATACAGTCGACTCCGCTTAATGGCGATATGCTTAGTAGCCACTTTCGCTTAATCGCAACTTTCCTCAGAGAAACGAATTATTGTTCCTACCATAAAAGTCACGGGAAAATTGCAACTCATTCCGGTTAATCGCAGCTCCTCAGCGGCCGTAAAAACCAAAGATTAGCGGTAGAGGGATTACAACTGATAAATACATATTTACACTGACGTCTCAAAAATTGCGCGACAGAGTGTAGACGTGTTGAACGAGTGACAACTGCCATGTAGTGACAGGTGTGATAAGCCCCTCTTCTCCACCTCCCCTTCCTTTTTGGCCTCGGCTATCCCCGATAATGCTTCTGTGCCGAGTGCGGTAGGGCCCACTCCACCCCACCCTATGGACAAAACAGTTACTTCCCCAACCCTCCCCTTTGCAACAAATGACTAAAAATACCAGATCCGCATAATCGCAAATTCGCTTAATCCCTACTTTCTCCGTGATCCCGAGGAGTTGTGATTAAACGCAGCCGACTGTATCAGTAAATCTATGATAGCCTAACACAACATTACTGGCACTCGGATTACGCTTTTGAGATTGTACTGTCTGAGACATCATGTTATCTAAAGTACTGAACAAAATTAACTTCTCTTTTCATCACGTGTATCACTGTTGTCCCCAGCATCATCATCTTACCAGTGCAACATCCTCACTTTGTCCGTTTATATTATACTGATCAACATTATATGATTTGTTATGGTTGTATTCAATGTTATGAAAAATGTATTGTATTTGTATGTTATGCTTAACAGATTAATAAAGTTGAGTTTAAAAATAACAAAAAAAAACTTCTCTGTAATTACATCTTTGACCCATGTAGGTTTCAATATGCTTACTATTAGAGTGTTAATATGTCCATCTGCCTGTCTGATTGTCTGTCATTTTTTTTTTCTTTGTTCATTTGTTTGATTGTTTGTCTAATTATCTGCTTCCGGATTGTCGAACGATTACGATATGTCCATATTTCGTAAAATTGGTACGATGGAAATAAACTTGTGGAATCTGAAAAGAAAACATCTGAAATCAGAGCGTTTTTTTAATAAGAAACCTATTGGGACTATTGTGCTAAGCAGGGAACTGTGTTAATCAGTGCTTGTTTCAACAGATCTCCGCTGTAGAAATTTTCTTCTCATTTGTTACTTGTGACTTTTAGCCCAAGGATCATCACCGCACTCTGGAAATATCCATAGACGCTCCGATCCCGTGCCAAAAGGTCTTTGACACCTATTGTTTTTTTCCTATATTCTCCCTATAAATAAATTGTAGAATTGCTGAAAGCCCAGAGTGATTTCTCAACTTTTGGCTTATGGGGGTTAAAGTTCTATTCTTGCCTCACGTTTTAATGGGGAAAAAAAAGGAGGGGGGGGGGGTTCAACGCCCAAAATTTTTTGCTAATTTATTTTGAAAAAGGTCACCGGGTTTTCGCATCTGATCCACAAATTTCTATTAGACCAATCCTGACCGCTTGCAATTCCTACGCCCACCACACTTTATTTGCATACTTATGGGGCTCAAATTGTGCCTGAAAATGTCAAATTGGATGCTTTTTCTAGATAACAGGTCTTTTTACCCATATTTACACAATGACAGTGCCTGGCAGGGCCCAAGAAAGGAGGGATTTTATATAAAAGGGGATTAATTGGGTTGTACAATATGAGTGATTTGCCCTTCTAATAGGTGTCACAAACCTTAAAGCCGTCTCAAGGAAAACAAGCTAACTGTGCCGGTTGACATCTGACTGTGGACAGCTGTATAAATTTATTCGATTAATGCCCTTGTTATCGTTTTTAAAATCGACATATCAAAAATTTTCCATAGATCATCAATGATTTTTTTTTTCTTTTCTCAAAACTAATATCAGATATCGTTTACCCTATATATTTACCCATCCTTACGGTTGCAGGAGCCTAATTGAAAATGCCTCTTTGGGGCATTTGACAAAATATTCTCCTCAGACTACATGAATGTTCCGAAAAGGCGAGGACTAGTCTGTAAGTCTGGAGCCACCACTGTGGTAAAATTCTATACTGTTTTCAGTAGAGGTCCTTTGGAAAAAATGTTCGCAATTTCAGTTTAAATGAAAAGGGGGTCCAAAATTTGGCATTCTTTTGCATACCAGCTGCTCGCAGAAACTGAATCCTCTTAGAGCCTTGAAAAGAGCTGCCTGCCAAAAATCTTTATTTAACAAATTCACCGATGTATCTAACAACTTTTGCGGTGTAGTTTTATGTTCTACAATTATTTCTATTACTCTGCTATTATCGACTCGGATAGTCGATACATTTTTAGCCAATTAGGCTCCTGCAACCTTACATATTGACCTAGATAACCGTGGGGGAGAACAGCCAAGGTGGGCAGCTGAAAGACGGTTGAGGATGTCAGTGATCTCCTGAACAGGCAGGTCAGGCACCTGAAGAGGAAGAAATTGGAATGGTGTATGTTCAAGTCCTCACGTTGTCCCAAGATCTCTGACGAGCAGGGTTGGGCAAGTTCATCCAAAAAATGTCAGTTCAGATGAAATTCAGTTCGCAGAGGGGTGAAAGCTCTAATATCAAGTTCAGCTCAGTTTTATGAAAACTAGGTTTCAGATTGGATCAGATCCTCATTTTTTTTTGTTTGTGATAATTGGCATTTGGTTCTGATTTTTGAGGTAGCTTTGATATTTAGGCCCTACTAAACTTCAGGTAGAAAATTAAAGTTTCGATCAATCGCACAAAATATCTACAGTTCAGATTCAAATATCCACATCAGTTCATCCAAAATAACTATTCAGCCCAAATAAATTTCACGTGAACTGAACTGAAGTGTTATCAATTCTCCCACACTCTGCTTAACTCCTTAAGGGACTTTGACAACCATGTCAGTAGATGTCTTGAAGCCAGTCAAAAAGAGGCTTAACTCATATTTGACAACATTGAGTTTCTGGTATTATAGAAGTTTTTAATACCTGTACCATCCTTAGGAGACAAAATTTAATGTTTGACCAAGCATTATTCTGGCGTGAAATATGACCATTTGAAGTGGCAGGGGTCACCCCCATGCAATGGAGAAGAAATTAAAATCAGAGAAAGTCTTGATGGAAGAGTAATTATTTACTACAAAGGTCATCTAATTTGTCTCATTAAACGCCACATTTGTACTCACCAGGCATTCATTAGATTACTATTTTTGCATACAGAATTTCTTTCTTTCTCGATTTCTACAACAATAGTGACAACAACAACAACAACAACAACAACAACAACAACAACAACAACAACAACAACAACAAAATATTAGATACTGGATGGTCCCACTCATCTTTATAGCCTGAAATCTCAATTCCTCGTCTAGAGACATGTCTCATTTTCACTGACTGCAAGACAAAGATGGGCGAATAAAACACAAGAAGATCAACCACCTTGTCTTAGCCCAAGAGCTGTCAATTTTTTCTCGGTCGATGATGAGAATAATAATGATGGAGATAATGAAGCGTATTTCAACCCTTTCAAAGAAAATAAAACGAGCCCTCACTAAGTAATTACTCTCAAAATCTGAGATGCTCACTGGAGTGTAATTATATCTAGATTACTTGTAAGTTTCAGCTTCAAATTAATATCCTTATATATTAAAAGACTTTCATTATAACAGATACCGGATATATTAAACTGTGAGCATAACCAATGATGGCTCTTGGTTATTCTATTTTATTTGTAACGCTGAATCCTTTTTTTTCTTGTCTTTACTTGTTTGTATCTATTATATAGAAGTCATAATGAAATGTTTTGCAATAATTCTATATAACTGATCTGATTTTTTTTGAAGTGCGTTATAACAGTTTTAATGATAATGATGATAAAAGTAAGTAAATTAATACTATATCTTCTACTGTCAATAAAATAGACTATGACAGCTTTCTGCACCACAATCATCACTACTTCTACTACTGCTACTACTACTACTCCTACTACTACTATTACTACTACTCTTACTACTACTACTACTACTACTACTATTACTACTACTACTACTCCTACTACTTCTATTACTACTACTCTTACTACTACTACTACTACTACTACTACTCCTACTACTACTACTACTATTACTACTACTCTTACTACTACTACTACTACTACTACTACTCTTACTACTACTACTACTACTAGTACTACTACTCCTACTACTACTACTACTATTACTACTACTCTTACTACTACTACTACTACTACTACTATTACTACTACTACTGCTGCTACTACTATTATTACAACTACTCCTACTACTATTACTATTACTACTACTCTTACTACTACTGCTACTACTACTACTACTACTACTATTACTACTACTACTACTACTACTACTACTACTACTACTACTACTACTACTACTGCAGCTACTACTATTGCTGCAATAAAATCAACAACAACAACAATAAGCACTGCTGCTTCTATCGAAACACAAATTACAAAGTAATATTCCTCATTTTTTTTTTTGGTAGGGACGGGGATTGTAAAAAGATTATTCGTCTACAGCAGAAATGGTAGGAGTAGTAGCTGCAGCAACAACAAGAATAACAACAACACCAGCAGGATTAGTAGCAGTGCCTTTAGCAGTTAACAATTGTTGTCGTAGCACTTGATGTTTTAGCAGCTATAGTAGTAGTAGCAGCAGCAGCAATAGTAGCAGTGACACTAGGAAAAGTAGTAGAAGTATTTGGAGGAATCGCAGCAGTAATAGTAATGTAGTTAGTAGTCATAGTTGTGGTGGTGAAGGTGGTAGTGGTAGTAGTGACTGTAATGATGATGATGATGGTGATGATGATGGTGATGGTAATAGCAGTGG
This sequence comes from Ellobium chinense, assembly GCA_033807755.1. Classification (NCBI taxonomy): domain Eukaryota; kingdom Metazoa; phylum Mollusca; class Gastropoda; order Ellobiida; family Ellobiidae; genus Ellobium; species Ellobium chinense. The sequence goes on from JAWQUT010000980.1 coordinate 63,081, forward strand.
TGATAATGTAGTTAGCAGTCTATAGTTGTGGTGGTGAAGGTGGTAGTGGTAGTAGTGACTGTAATGATGATGATGGTGATGGTAATAGCAGTGGTGGTGGTCGTGGTAGTAGGGGTAGTGATGGGGATGGCAAAATATCTTTCGGGATGATCAGTAAATCATTATTGCGAGTAAATTTATTTCAGCCACCAGTGCAGCACATTTTTCCTAAAGTGAACAACAGTTTTCCAGTCCCCATTCAAGAGAAACCACTCTAGCGGAGAAAAATCATCTGGACTGGGCAGATCTAATACCCCAACTATCACTCCTATTACTGCCATTGCACTCGCTGCTGCTGCTTTGCTGCTGCTGCTGCTGCTGCTGCTGCTGCTGCTGCTGCTGCTGCTGCTGCTACTGCAACAACATCAACAACAAAAATTAAAGCCCAAAAGCCTCCAAAATTTTATTCCAGATTTGTTTAATCTTTTGATCTCATTGGACTTGGAGTTGTGAACATTTTAAAGAGTTCATCTGGAAAATCCAATTAAATGAGGCTTTTGTTCGGTTATAATGATGTTAATATTCATAAGAAAATGGAAGACTATGTTACAAATTCACAAGTTTATTAGATCTAGGCCAGTGACCTATCACAGAAAAATGACGCAATTGATGGACCCGGTTGCTAAGCATCTTGTTGCTAGGTTAAACAAGGCCTAAGCAAAAATGGCGTCTTGCCAGTGACAGCCAATTTTTCCACACATTATTTGAGGATGTTATGTCTGTCTTTCTCATTCAATAGGCAGACAGATTACAGATAAATTGGGAGGGTTGACTTTCAACATTAGGATGTTTGGAAAGCTACTGCTATTCTGTATTAATGAGAGGGCATAGGTGGGACCAACATTTTGCCGTGGCGTTAGTCTGAGGTTGGCGGAAATCACAATGTTATTGAGTATAATCGGAGATAAAAGCACAACAAAGCTGACTTCGACAAATCTGGAAACAAGGCAGACGTCGTAAATGTTTTGCTATGTTCAAGTACTTGCATGTATTGAAAGCATAGCGACCAAAGACGAATCAAGTGCTAAATCGCTTTGTAAATGCCGTCCATTCTATAGGAGATGTTACATCCAATACATGAACACATTGTATTTTCTCTTTTTTGCACGCTATGTTACATCACCTAGTAACTGGATCCGTCAATCTGAACACATGATATTCAATGTTTCCTACAGGACCCTCTGCTATGTTCTCCTTCTGTTATAAATGAGGATTATTATGTTAATGATTGCGGTTTTAAGTTCTGAAATTTAATTCAAAGAAACACTAGTCCACTACCCGCTGTTTGGACTCCCATGTACATATGATCAATCAATCAATCAATCAATCAATCAATCAATCAATCAATCAATCAATCAATCAATCAATCAATCAATCAATCAATCGATCGATCGATCGATCGATCGATCGATCGCAGTCATCACCCAATCAATCCCACAATAAACAAGGCAAACTATTGACCCATCCATCAACCAATTATTCACTCAATCAGTCATTTACCCAATCAGTAAATCAACCAATCAACCAACCAGTCAATCAATCAATTAATAAACCAATCAAGCAAGCAAGCAGTTAAACAATCAATCAAATGAGGATATCTTATAATTCTCTTTACTTATTTATTCATGCCCTCTACTGGATAAATGTTTCTAATGCAAATAAAAAGAGGATGACGATAACTTTGCTGATGACGACGATGATGACTTCATTGATAATAATGATGTTGGGCGTGATACACTTTAGTCGTATCCGAAAATTCGATATTTAGTTCGAGGTATCTGTCACTTTCACACAAAAGCATTAACAACAAGAGTAATATTAAACAAGAATGCGGAGGAAGTGCCTGACGGGCTGTCGACGGTCCTGGTCCTCCCTACAGACTTGATGGGAAGGAAAAATGGGCCCCCTGCTCCACCTGACGACTTATGCATGATGAAATGCGCTCATCATTCTTAGGAGAACGGCCGACTTCTGATTTATGGCTGCCGAGACAAAAATCAATTGCTGGGAGAAGTTGGATGACAGCGAGGAAGAAACCTGGCTTAAGTTCTTGCATACTTGAGAGCGACAGTTGCCAGTTGGTATTGGTTTTTCTTCTTTATATGGCCGAGCAGGTCTCGGAGATCGTGTGGTCAAGATTGGAACGATGATGATGATGATGATGATGGTGGTAGTGGTGGTGATGATGAAGGTGCAGATGTGGAGGTGATTTTGATAAATTTGGTCNGGGGGGGGGGGGGGAATAACGGCTGGACTGTTGGAGTGAGAGAAACAAATATGGACATCAAGGAAGTGGAGAAAGAGGGTGGTAGTTGGTAGAAATGACGACACATATGAGTCAAATAAATATCTCTGTAAAATTTTAAGACGCCAAAACGTGTTCGAGTCAAAGTATTCAATTCGACATCATAGTTCTCCGAAGATCACAGATTTCATTTCCAACTTTTTTTTTTTTTGGATAAAGATATTCTGTACCAAATATATGTGTTAAAGTATTCTGTGCTTTCTATCTATACCATGATTTCTGTATCAAAATATACTTGTGCGTATGCACTGTGAATGTAGGCCTCTTAGATTTTATAATCTATGTAATCATATTTCTCAAACGTTACGAATGGGAAACACTTTATAAATATGCTCCATTTCGAACGTTTTTTCCGTCATAACAACGTCTACAAATTTTGTCAGCAATGCACACGAAAAACTACCACAAATGAATCTATTTTTATTATATCTTGCAATAACAAATTTAAATGCCTTTATTTATCACAGTAATCTTTCCTGCTATCCCCTTTACACATATTATTTCCCTTTACACATATCGTCTCCTCAACATTGTTTGGCCAATTTATCCAAAATTCCATTTGGTCTGTAAACTTGGCGGAGATTTCTTCTAGTACCTGGCAATGTCTCTTAATGCCACTATCGGAGGCCAAAACGGCTCGGTTGCCACCGACGCCCAGTCCAGTGGTCAGAAAATACCTCGCAAGCGTCTCTTGAGTCTTTTATCAGCGAGGAGAGCTTGGAATCTTGATCTTTGCTGTGGTCAGCTCGATCAATAGAGCTAAGCTCCCCAATAACATGCTCAAAGCTCTTTTGTCCGGCTAGGAAGATAAGTGGGGGCTTCTAATTAATTTCTGCGATTCCAACAATGCCGGGGAAATGGATACAGATATACTTGGCCAGATGGGGTCGTTGGGTGTCCGCAGAAAGGCTTGTCGCCTACGCAGGACCCAGAATCAACCAAACAAAAGAAAAAAAAAAAAAGAAGAAATTTTAGCACGAGGAAGATGCTAGTTGCATGTCTGATCTCTGGAACAGTTTTCTTGTAACAAGAATCTGGTAAAAGTATAGGAATGAAGATGCCAGTTGTATCTGGTATAAAAGTATGCATTTTTAAATAGTCCCTATAAAATCAGAAAACAGGCAATGGGAAGAGGAGAAAATGGCAGGATTTGAATTTTAAAGATTTACATAGCTGCAAGTGCTTTTGTAAACTCAGAATAGTTTTGGTTTTGCCTCTGAAGTATAAACCGTGTGGTTGTTGATAATTGGGTGTTTACTGTTTGCCAAGGCCTAAAATAGTACATAGCCTTATTCATTGTCAAAATTCTCAAAATCTGACTAGGACATTTTTCTATGTGTCAACATTTGGAAAAGAGTAAACAATATGTGTGGATAATATGTTGGTCTGGGACCTTTAAGATTAATGAGGGACGTAAAACCTTATAAAGCCAACATTGGAAAAAAAAGCACTGGCATCTTCATAGGTATAAAAACAAGGAAACCAAAGGGAATTCCCGGTGTTTGTTTACGTAGCTAGTGTAAAGTCAAAAACCAGAGCAATGGGGAGTATATTTGTTCCTTCTTCGACCTAGCTCTGCTACAGAACATTCCGGCCTAGAGAGTCTCATTGACAGTATACATGTAGTACTGCGCCTACCAGATGAAACCGTCAGGTGTGATTAGAAAAGTTTGATGTCTAGATCACAATCGAGTCAATGACCTGGCCAACTTGAAAAGTACACGTTGCCTTTGTAGCATAGTTCTGATGGTCAGGAATCTGGTCACGTTTATGCTTTGGGTTACGAAAATCGTCACGCTCATTCCACGTTCGCCTAAGTCATTTTTTGAAGTTTTTGATTTAAAAAAAAAAAATGAGCGCTGCCAATCTGCTGCTCAAAACATATCCACAAAAAAAAAAACCTGTATACATTATTATAATAAAAGGGGGCGCATAGCCGGCTATAGTGAGTGATGCAGCAGAACTTGGAGATGGATCATGGCGATATGGCTGGTAGTCATGAAAAATGTCAAGGCAAAATACAAAATAACAATGCTCATATGCTTGCCCTCTGGACCAAACTCTTGACAGCGTGTTATCCGAAGTTTTGTGTTATCCAGGATTTTTTTTTTTTTTAATAAGGATCAAAGCTGTTGGGATTGTCGAATGGGCGTGTGTTTAGCAGGGAATAGTATAAAACTGTGTTAACGGTAACAGAATTCCACTGTATTCCATGCAAATCACGTGGTTATTATCTTCCTTCTTCTTCCACCTGTCCCTCCCC
>JAWQUT010000980.1:72177-82759 GCA_033807755.1 Ellobium chinense
TGTCTGTCTGTCTGTCTGTCTGTCTGTCTGTCTGTCTGTCTGTCTGTCTGTCTGTCTGTCTGTCTGTCTGTCTGTCTGTCTGTCAATTCGATTCCCACAAAACTGATATCTGAAGAACAACTGGATCCCATAACCTTTCATTGGCATTATATTTTTTTTAACTCAAGGCCCATCTACATCGTATGGAGCTGGATGGAGCCAGTTCCACTTAATGCTTGAAAAACCACGGCGAGACAGACTCCTCAGCGCGTCTTACAAGATTCCACTCTCTCTCTCTATATATATATATATTACATATTATTTGTAGAAATTATTTTTACTTGTATTTTCGATGACAACAGCACTTGCTGCATCCAGCTTTGCATCCTATTAATTTAAGTTTTAGTGTTCCTTTATGCTCTGGCTTATTTTCATTTTATTGCAGTTGGAAGAACACCCATGTACACGACGATAGGAACAATCAACAAATTTGTTGAACTTGTGATGATTTGGTCTCATTCTCGAATCCAGTGTTGAGCCCGGACCTTTTGTGATGTAGTTACTAGTTCTTGTTAACTTTTCACATATGTTTACTGCAGTGCAGCGTGCAAGACTCTTACAGATGTCAATCATTCCTCATTAGGGTTCGGCAGAACTGAGATCATGTGAACGAAGTTCGTGATCTTCCGTTCAGTTCAAGTGAACTTGATCTGAGGTTGATAGCTATTTTGGAGGAACTGATTTGGATCTGAAGTGTGGCTATTGTGGGTGTTTGAAATGAACTTTGATTTCTACATCAATTTCAGTTCAGTTCACATCTAATCTATCTCGAAAACGCCAATTTCAAAACGCAAAAGGAATTGATCAGTGGCCGTATGCATAATCTTTACGTTAGTTTACGCACTGCGGTAACCACGGGAAAAGCCCAAAACAGTAGTTGTGTTCACTGTGGTTAACGCAAATCGTTAACTAACGTATGCGTTATGCATACGGTTACTGATTTGAAAACTACTCATTTTTAATGGAATTGAGCTACACATGATTTTATGGCTTTTTTCCCGCAGTGCACTGAACTTGATCTGAACTGATACCTTTGATGAATTTGCCCAATCATGCTCCTCATTGATAGACCTGCCCCAAAATCTCTGATCCTTCTTCGTGTCCCCTTACGTACATTCCTCCGCCATTTCTTTCTTTCCTTACTAATCCTTCCATCCTGACTTGTCATCACCCTCCTCCCCCTCCCCTCCAGCTCCGTTTGACACTTCTCCCCCGTCCAAATCGCCCTAAGAAAAATGTCTTAATGCACCAATCCTCTTATTGCCCTTCGTCATTCTAAATTGCATAAGCGAAGGTGAGCACTAGTGGACGAAGACTAGCTGCTCATATCATGGCCAAGAAGCCTGCCCGAATCTCCGGCCTCTGTCATCCCTGGATGCTTTTGAGAGACACTCAGATTCTTGTTTACCTTCCAGCTTGTGTGCGTGCGTGCGTGCGTGCGTGCGTGCGTACGTGCGTGCCTGCGTGCTTGCTTGAGTGTTTGCTTGCTTGCTGTGTGTGCTGATTGACTGACTAATTGATTGACTGACTGAATGCTCGTTGTTTAATAGATAGTTAGATAGATAGATAGATAGATAGATAGATAGATAGATAGATAGATAGATAGATGGATGGATGGATGGATGGANTGCGTGCGTGCGTGCGTGCGTGCGTGCGTACGTGCGTGCGTGCGTGCGTGCTTGCTTGTGTGTTTGCTTGCTTGCTGTGTGTGCTGATTGATTGACTAATTGATTGACTGACTGAATGCTCGTTGTTTAATAGATAGATAGATAGATAGATAGATAGATTTAATGTCTTTGCTGGCAGTCAGAGATCATTTGTAAACTGGTGAGACCTCCTGGGGCACAAATAGAAACAGTATATAGTTCAAACAGTTAATGTTGGACTAACTCCAAAATTTAGTATAATACAATTAAATCTAGTAATGAAAATAAACCTTTAAATAAACGTTAAAAACCAAAAAAAACAAATCACCAAATTTCATGAGTGGAGGATTTCATACTAACTGAAAACTTCGCAGATCGCTAGTTTACTCTCCCTACAAACGGTAAAGAAACTTGATATCAAAACGTCCAGTATTTGAAATATGAAAGTAAATCCGTCTGCGTCCAAGCAGTGTCCACAGCTATCTGTAAGGTAAGCAGGACTTGTCTCTGCTGCAGTTGCTGGAATCAAATATAATCTAGTTACTGCCATCCCTGGTACCGCCAACTTCTGAATGGTCTGTGGCAGCATTGCCTTCATGATGGGTCCTCAGACAAGTCTTCTATCTAGATTACTTCTTTGACAATCTGGACGGGCATGGTGACATCATAAATTTACTGCTTATGTCTATCTACTTGACGGAATTTCGAGCACCTAACCTAGAATAAATCGACACTATCAGACAGAGAACTTGACAGTCGATGATCTTAACAAATTAACAAATGTATGATATTTGAGAACCTGCAAATTAACGATGGGATCTCTTAGCATCGTAAGATTTACATTAAATCTGAATGTTGAACGCTCTTAACGATGCATTCATCACTAGTGCACTAATGTACTTCTTACGATGATATGGGATCCCACTGTTAATGCGCAAAGCTCTCGACTGACGAAGCCTTTTGTACTCAGAGATAGTGGTTACTGCATTTAAATTCCACTTTAAAGTATATGCTTTCAGAACATAGTTTTTCCCTCTGGTCGATGATTATTTCAGTATGTTAACTTTGTCGTAGCCAGAGTAACCTGTTATCTGATTTTGGATACTGGCCATTTTGTCAGAGCAATAACAGAAAGAGACCAAACACATGACATCACTCTCCCCACTTTTTTTGTCAGTTTAGGTGAGTAAACTTAACAAATCATGCGAGAACTCACAAGATGACGTCCCCTTGCTGCTTTTGACCTCTTTTTCTTTAAAAAAAAAAATTGTTCAAATAAAGAAGGTATATATAATATATTGGGTAAGTGTTAGCGAGCGCATCTTAGGTGCATGTTACAAAAAACATGACAGAATAGAACGGTATGGAGCGGCAGATTAAAGGTGCATAGCGTCTTTTTGAAGTATGTTCAAATGTATATAATATATTCTTCTTACTAAGTAGATCTACATGTTTTGTATGTATGTTGGAATTGGCCTCAGCAGCCTGTAAAGAATACTGAACTGAACTGTTAAACTTATAAATACAGCTGGACGCCATGACCTCGAATTTCAACAGTTTTACATACAGAGAACATTGCTAATTTTTTGGGAGTCACAAAACATTTACAATAATTCATAAACATAGTAATCAATCAAACTCCCAGTCCCTAAATCAACCCTCGTTCATCGTTGCCTGTTCGTCTACTTGACTGTCTTTCTGTCTGCAAAGCATTACAACCGGTTGTACGCGTATGTGCATTGTTGAGAAGATGAGGTTCAATGTCATGAAATCCTAATGTATAATATGTATGTATTTATTAGCATTTGTAACGCCCATAATCAGCCCGCGCAGTTCAACAGTTCTAACCTCTGGACACAGACTGGCCCTACCACTCTCCATATTATTTTGTTTGTCCAGCGTCACGTGATAGCAAAACCGCTTAATCATTTTTGCGTGTTCTTTGTAATCAGGGGAAGATTACTCTGTTGCTGGCCATCGAAGTGTTTGTGGGTTTACCTCCCCTAGGAAATGAGCATTACGTCCCCTTACTAGCGTTTCCCGGCAAGGACGTAATACCGCCGCCAGGGACGGTATCGGAGTAAGAATATATGATATCGATACCTAACATATTCCTGCATCGTAGAGACCAAACTATTTTGTCAATTCATTTATTATTTGCTGACATCTGAGCCGTCTCCTGTGATAATAAGCATATGGGAAAGTCTAAGCTTAATCCTGCTGTAAACGCAACTTCCAGAATAACTTTATCAGTAAAGACGTAATTTCAAGACATTTTTAACAAATTCATATTTTAACAACAAATTTCAGCTGCTCATCTCTTATCATGTGGTATGACTAGTTGTCAGCAAAATTGTCGACGGTTTGAACTTTTGCTCCCTTTCGTGAATCCGCGTCACAGAAATAGATCCACCCTCCACATTGCATGAAGTTTGGCAAAGTCTTCCTCGTCTTTGATCATGGTGGTTTTTTTTTTCTTTAGCATCTGTTTAACCACCATTTTTTTGGCCGAAAGTTGAACTGGAATGACGACATTTTTGATATTCCCCTCATTATTATTTACTAGCCAAAGTATCCCCGTTGAGCCCAGGGAAGAAGGGAGCGAAGAAGAGGGCAAACAAAATCATACTGAATATTTTGTTTTCGATTTACATGATATTATTCTTTTTAATGTTGTGAGCCCAAATGATCAGTTTCCCGGTGGAAAAAAGTAGGGCTTAAAATCGAACCCTCACAATTCTTGGAATTCTTGGTCGTTCAATCTAATTTGGAAGCTTTAAATCGTTTTAGCATGTACAGACTACACCCGTTTCATAACAGGGAACATACCGCACATACCGCGCAATGCATTTGAACAAAACAGCTTGAGAACCGCCCCATTTGTAAACTTCTCAAAGGTATGTTTTTGGTTGCAGCGCTTTAGTAACGGTAAGGAAGTGTGCGCGACTACTAAAGGTTTGTTTGAAATGTGGCGTCTTTTGCGAAGACAGGAAGTGAGAGCTCGACAAAATAGTTGCAACCATTTACAATTTAAAATTTGATAGTAGAACGTTTTATCAACGACCCTATTTCGGAGGACACGGTAAGAAGCAACAGTGGTTTATATGCCAATTAATGCGGCAAAGATATAAAATTAATATAGCAAGCACCAGTCGCAAGTCAGCTCATTATTTTCTTGCTCTTCCGAAATCCTCCCAGCCATCTTAGCGTGTCTAGAGACTGAGACTTCCTTTGCTCAGGCCTGCTCACAGAATAAAAGGACCGCCCCTTTCGTGCACGCGGAGGAAACAAACAAACAAACGCAGCTTTGCTTATTTGTAGCGCACTTACTGCAGCGCGCATCTAAAACAGACAAGGATTTGGGGGATGGGGTGCTTCAGATCACCTTATTCCGCAGTTCAACGTATATAAAAACCCCTTAAAACGCACTTGGGGCTCCATTAGCTTAAAAGGAGCCAATGATATTGGCTTATTTCTCAGAGGCACTTCAGTGCGGTTTCAGGGTATTTTGCCAAGTGAGAAAGATGTACTTGAAATGGTGTGGATTTGTATACCGCACAAAAAAATCCAGCTAGCCACAAATCCAGCTTGTCCAGTAGCCAGAGATTTGGGGCTTTGTTTATTGGATACATAATCTATCCTTTTAACCCTTTTGACGAAACTTGTGGGATAAATGACGTCGTCATTTCGTTTTTCTCATATTACTCTTGGATATTATGGCAGCATGCCTAGTTCAGCCTTGAGACCAAGACACTGTAGGATAATATTACATCTATTAAATCTATAATTACATCCATAATGCCAGACAGTGACTGAATATACTCCAGTTGGGCGTATGATACGCCTGCAGAAACACATCCACTCTGTGCTCGGCATCTTATTCGGCCATAAAGAAGATTCCAGTGTAATCGACTTTCCCCAAATCCAACTGACGCTAAGAAATCGGCGCCATAAGTACAAGCCGACCTGATGACGTCACGTGCCAATGCAGATCGTATTACTGCGCGCTTCCTTTTCACTCAATTATGCCAAATTCGGTCTCAAAGCTGCATTACATCGATTTTTTTCCCATGCGCTTGTTTTTGGCTGGGATTGTACCAACTGGTGACCCACTTCTGTTATGTAATCCTTGTCGTCCCATGTGGCCAGATTTTCGGCAGTTCTCGGAGTAACGTGACAACGGGAGATTTGCTCTCTGTTTTTGTTTGGTTTTCATTTCTTATGCATGAATTCTACGCTCCTTGTTGGTTGTAAAAGGCTTAATCGGTGGCATCTCTGCTTCCGATTTTTCAGGGGCGTCAGCAGCCCAGTACTAGCCTGGGGATCATCTTAACTGAAGATTTCCGTGCAGAGAATTGAAGATACTTTATGAGGACTCTGGAGGNCGGGGGGGGGGGGGGGGGGTGGGGGAGAGAGAGAATGGTTCTGATGGTCAGGAATATCAGCTGCAGCTTTTGGGTTATTCCAGCCGAAGGTTGCAATGCCAAATTATAAAATATTTTTTTGTGACATTTAATAAGCATTTCTCGTCGAACCGCGAGAGAGTTCTGATACAGTCACGGTTAGTCCATAAGTCCAAAGCCACCATTATTCTCAAATATTTTCTCGTTTACAGTGAATTTTTTCTGCTTAGGTTTTCCATGGATGATTTTTTTTTTAAATGGCTCTGTTTTGCAGACTACAAGCCTGCACAAATGAAACCCGCTGGTAGACCTTTAGGAAACGCTTTTGACGCAATGTTTTGTTGTGTGTGTGTGTGTGTGTGTGTGTGTGTGTGTGTGTGTGTGTGTGTGTNTGTGTGTGTGTGTGTGTGTGTGTGTGTGTGTGCGTGCGTGTGTGTGTGTGTGTGTGTTTGTTTGCACGCGCGCGCCCTGCTTTTAGATGTGGTTTCAGATTATAATGATTATTTTTACACAAGCTCTCCTTTAAAGAACAAATTTTATACCTTGTTATTATTACTCTATAGATCTATATTTTGGACCAGTCACGCTCATGCAACCTGAGGAGTTTTCTCTGCCGAAAATGAGGAATACACGACGTTGATCGCATGACAAAACCTCTTGTAACCGATTACGGACATGTTGCAGAAGAAGAAAGACACAGATCTACCTGCACACCAAGATAAAGAGTTTTGCTTGCTGGTGGGGAGGAGAGAAAAGAGTACAATAAATTTGTCTAAACGATAAGTTTTTATTCTGCTGAGTTTGAGTCAGCACATTTGTCAGCTCTAAAACATATGTTTAATCAAAACTATCCAGAAAAAAAAACACTAGACAGCCTGTGTCTTGTAAGAACATTTCTGGTATATGGAACTTTTGGGTTGGAAATAAAAAGCATTTTTCTTTCCCGTTAAAACATCCCAAAAATCACAGATAGAGCACTCTTCAAGTATGATAAAACCTGCCAAAGAATAAGGAAGTTTGACTATACGCCTTTGGGGGCTTGACATTGAGGGTTTATTGCCCTAAAATTTTCTTACTTACAAATGGAATTAGATCTTTCATGTCTCGAGATGGCCAAGAGAGGGCTGAACAATAGAAAAAACGGTTTCTTCCAAAATCGATTTTGTGAGATTTCATTATGCAGACGACGATGCACCTTCAATGCGGCGCTACGAGGGATGGTGGGAGTGGTGGTTGGAGGGGGGCAAAGGGGAGAGAACGGGGGGAGGGGGCTGCCTATACATCAGCGACTAGCATCAGACTCTGCGTTATAGTATCACCGGACTTTCTTGTATTGGTCTTTCCGGTATAGCTTAATGAAAGTCCAGTAAACTGCACACCAGTAAAACTAAGCAGATGTAAAAGGAAATGATCAGTAGTAAAAATCTCAGACAATGTAAGATCCTATGTATGCCTGAACGAATTCAAATTACAATGTATATTTAAAAGTCCTTCGAAGTGCATTAAAACCCGTGAAAATAAACCAACATTAAACAGGCCTTAAAACTTTATTGCCAGTTTTCGAAAGCTGATGTTTCCTTCATCTGGTAAAATATTTGTTTTATTGTAGATGTCTTCCTATCTTGAATCGAATAAACTTTTAAGATATTTCTTTCAAGAAAAGTCGAGATGGTTAACATCATTTCTGTATGTAGCATGCATATTTATATTTATCATTAGTGCCTCTTTCTCTCACATTTGGTAATTCTGTTCCCTGACTACAATTAGAAGATCTCAATTCTTAAGTCCAAGCATCCTCGAGATAGCACACTTTCGCTCAGTAAAACAGCGAACATGTCCTTGACATCTTGACCTATCCAGATGTGACACCCTGTCTTCTTTGCGACCTCTTGCATGCAAACGGAGCGTCTGTTACACTGGTGACCTCCAAAAAGTGGACAGCTCCAGGTCGGCTCGTATCAAATCACATATTGGGTCAGCCAAGTCACGGTCGGCGTTTATTTTATTAGCCCGTAATCAGCTGGCTTACACGATACGGACATGACAGCGCATACCATCTACTCTTAACAGTCTACCCTCTTGCTTTTCTCTTTATCTCAGATTTCTTTATCACACCTCGTACCCAAAAACGTGACAACTTCCTAACGCAAACTTGGATTTAGGTATATGGTATGACTACTTACAGGGTTAGGGCCTTACTGTCTTAAGAATTTTGAAAACAAATAATAATGTACCTTTAACTCCAACTTACCTACTTTCTTGTTTTTTTATCCATCTCCTACATTTCTTTGTCACGCCTGTCCGTGCGCTTTTGAAAGCAACCATAGGTTTAGCCATTAGTTGTGACATTTACAAACCTAGGGCACCACATTTGAAGGAGCCTTTCATTTTAGAATTATTATATTTTATTATAATTATAATTATTATTGTTATTATTAATATTAACATTATTATTCAACAACTTATACATACCTACTCTCTTGCTTTCTCTTTATCTGACACCATCACTTTTTTATCACACCTCGCACTTTGAAACATGACTCTACAAATGCCCTTTTGAACGCAAGCATGGCTTTAGGCATATGTTATGACAGGTTACAGATCTAGGGCTTTTTAATTTCAAGGAGCCCTTCAAAATTTCAGAACACTGAAAAATAAAATTTTTATTGTGTGCTTTCAACTCACTCTTACCTGTTCTCTCTTGTTTTTCTCTTTATCTGTTTCTGTCGTTTCTTTATCACCCCCGCATCACAAGATATGAAGATGCCAATAGACCTGGCATTTTGTTATACAGTTTTAAATAGTTCCTATAAAATCAGAAAATTTGCCATGGAGTAGGGGGAAAAAGAGACTGGATTTTTATTTCAAAGTCTATGACTTCTGTAGGCTCAGAAAATATCGGATTTTGCCACTCGAATATAAACTGTGTGCATTTTTGCTAGGTGAGTAAGGTTGCTCTGATTGCCGTGTGAAAACTGAAAAGGCCTAAATTATTAGGTAGCCCGCTTCACTGCCAAAGTTCTAAAAATCTAATTGGGCTTGGGACATTTTTCTTTTTGTCAAAATTTAGATGAAGAGTTAAAATTTAGATGGAGAATTAAAATTTAGATGAAAAGTGTTTTGGTATGGGACCCTTGATAAGTCAATAAATCTTTGATGTGAGACCTCACATGACTAACAGTGGACAGAACATTGGCATCATCTTACCTATAACGTGATTATCCATGAACTTTCGAGTCAAGCATAAGCTATGACAAGTCAGATGATACAGTCTATGTCGTCATACTATGAAGGAGTCTGTGAACATTTCAGAATTTTGAACACACACAAACAAAAAAAATGTTTATTGCATTCACTTCACACCAAAAACTGACTTTTCTCTTCACGGACTCGTTATTTATTTATTTTGCCTAGCGATTCAAAACATGACAGTGGCCGGCAAGACCAAGCTTCCGGCAAAAGTTAATCAAGTTACAGCCAAGGCCTCAGAGTTTGAAAGAGTTTTTTTCAGAATTTCAGAATTTTGAAAACACATGTTTATGTGCTTTTAAATTAAGGTTTATTTGTTCTCTTCCTTTTCTCTTTATCTGTTTCAATTTTCTTTATCACACATCGTAGCTTTTGAACGAAGCTTAGTTTTAAGGCATTATCTTTAACAAGTTACATAATAAAGCGTATGTTTGAAGGAACCCTTAACAATTTCAGCATATTGAAGGGGGGGAAAACCTTTATTGCATAGACTTGATACTGCATCCCTTCAATTCTTCTCTTGCTTTTCTCTTCCTTTATCTGTGTCAGTCATTTCTTTTTCACATCTCGCACCCTAAAACGTGACTACCATTGTGCGTTACAGCAAAGGGCACTGGTCCTGAATAAACTTCATACACGCGCAAACAGACTTTATTAAAATCCAGTTTTCATTTAAAACCAATCCCCTCCCACACGCTTAAAAACTTCAATTAATCACTTTTCAGCCTTCATCGCATTAAAATTATTTGATTGTTACATTGCTGTTCTCTTATCATCATTCTTCCTACACCAACCCCCCCNGGTCAGATTAAAGTCCCCTTTGGTGGCTTGGCCGCACTCATTTACCTATTCGTCCCAAAGTGAGGTTGGTTCCCATAGGTAATGAAGTTAAAGGTTAAATGTTAGTTTTCGGTAGTTGCCTGCCAGAGTTCTTTGGCATTCTTTTCAGTTCAGTCCTCCTGTTATTGGGTGGGTTTTTTTGTTGGTTTTTTTTTTTTAGAATGGGTGCACGAGTAGCATTTTATCTCATAAATAATGTGAAAAGTCTGTAGCGGACTGGCTTTTTGTTTGTTTGTTTGTTTGTTTGTTTGTTGTTGTTTATGTGTGTTGTCCGGTATACAAATTCTCACCATTTTACGTACAGTTCTCAAATTTGGCAAGATTCATAAAGTGGGCAGGACAAGACGGTAGGAACCTTCTTGTTGACCCCATTTTAATCGTAAGGGTCTCTATACGATTCGGGAA
>JAWQUT010000980.1:82766-101412 GCA_033807755.1 Ellobium chinense
GGGGGGGGGGGGAGGATCCTTTTGTGCCTTGAGCTGGGAAACGATGCTTTTGGGGTCGTTTTCTCACCATTCCTCCTTCTATCCAAGAAATGTCCTGCGGTGTGTCCGCTGAGGTGCGATATGGCGCACGGCAAGCAGAGTGGTGTCCAAGCAGGGTGGTGCGCATGCAGTACGTGTTCTTCCGTTGAGGAACTTTGTACCTTGCTGTTCAAATAGCAGTTTTCTGAGGGAATGGCATGACGGTGCGCAAGCAATATTCTAACCCACTCTGTTCTGTTCTACTCAAATAGGTGTTCTGAATGCCTGGCAGCAGTATACAGTTTTAACAGAATGATGTCCTGACAAGGGGTGCCGCCATCAGCTCTTGTTCTCTGTAGAGTCAAAGCTCAATAGTGAGAATGCTTTAGTGCGTGGAAAAGTATGCATGTTACATGTCATATAACTCATGAATTGTCATTTAAATCCTGAATTTGGCAAGCTGACCAACCTTAGGGAGAAAACGTTATTAAATATAATGTTTGTCATTCCACCTACGCGAACGGTGGGGGAGCTTGCCGTCGAGGGTGGCGAGGGAGGGGGTTGTCGCAATGGGTGTGGGAGCTGGGGGTACGTGGAGGGAGGGGGGGGGGNGATTTTTTAGTTAGCATTTTCTCATCATTTATCTTTCTTTCCAAGAAGTGCCCCACGGTGTGTCCGCTGAGGTGCGATATGGCGCACGGCAAGCAGAGTGGTGTGCAAGCAGAGTGGTATGCAAGCAGAGTGGTGCACATGCAGTACGTGTTCTTCTGTTGAGGAACTTTGTACCTTGCTGTACAAATCATTTTCTGAGGGAATGGCATGACGGTGCGCAAGCAAAATTCTAACCCACTCTGTTCTGTTCTATTCAAATACGTGTTCTGCATGCCTGGCAGCAGTGTACAGTTTTAACACGTGTCCTGACAAGGGGTGCCACCATCAGCTCAAGTTTTCTGTACAGTCAAAGCTCAATAGTGAGTATGCCTTAGTGCGTGGAAAAGTATGCATGTTACATGTCATGTAACTCGTGAGTTGTCATTAAAATCCTGAATTTGGCATGCTGACCAACCTTAGGGAGAAAACGTTATCTATATTAATAAAACGCTTCAGCCAAATTTGTGCCACAGATTTCTTGAGAACTACGTAACGTAAAAACATGTGGGTTTCACCTAAATTCGTGGAAAAGTACACTAAAGGTAACTATACACATCAGTCCTCTTTATTCTTTTTACCCTTTTTTTGAAAAAAGAATGTGTATAGCAACGAAATAGATAGATTCGCCAATCGTTCAACTTTTTCACTGAGTCTAATAAATTCGTCTCTGATGCCTTTCGGTGCGCTAGATATTCTTCCGCCGCTGGTGCGTTGCCTGCCTGCCCATTTGTAAAATAGGGTGTTTGTCTTGTTAAACATAATATTTGTCATTCCACCTACGCGAGCGGTGGGGGAGCTTGCCGTCGAGAGTGAGTGAGAGGGGGGTGTCGCAATGGGTGTGGGAGCTGAGGGTACGTGGAGGGAGGGGTGGGGACACAAAACCTTCTAGAGGAAATCTACACGAAACAAAGCTTTACAATGAATGTTCAGATTTTGTCGAGTACAAGAAATTCAAGGTCGTGGAACCTCACCATATAATTTTGGGATTACATGTACATGCACGTGTCATACTTTATCATCCACAACATACATAGTATGGATTGTCACACTGAATATAAAGCATATCAGAGGCGTAAATTCATTTTTACTGAGGTGGGCGGGAGCGAGGGAAGGAGGAGGGAGAGGAGGAAGTATCGGCACTGTAAATCATTTTTTTTTAACGTTTCATACATTTTAAAATTGCTGCACTGCTGGAATCAGATGCTGTAATAATTAGTTCAGTGGCAGGGCCCCATAGTGTTAGAGAGCCTTGCATTGTCTGTTAACAGTTGTTTCTTTGCATTGTCCACTAGTTCACCGTGTCTATATGGCACTGTCGTGGTTCATAATGATGATGAGTGAGAACAGAATAAAGACAGTAATTCTGTTAAAACAGTGGCTGTCTTCATTCGAATCGACTATGGATTAATCCTTCGAACCCTAAAGACGAATATTTCGGTCTGGTTTTGAAAGTACATACCTCCCAAGAGAGACAAATATTCGATCTGACACACTCCATGTTATTCCCTTAATTCGTACATGAAGCCCACGAAAATAACGATTTACATGGTTAGTTTGTAGGTTAGAGGTGTGTCATAATTCAAAGGGTTAAGAAATAATTAAACGTTTTACCTCATTTTTGAGATATACGAATTCGAATTTGCATATCAGCTTAGACAATATTCTTCAAAATGCACAAAAAAGTCATGAAATTAGAAAGAAAAAGATTGTCAGAAGAACTGATCCCTGACAGTGAACCAGAAACGTCTCCATCTGAACTGAACACACTATTTTCTCTAGCATATGCGTGACAGTTTTGCTTGTTGACTGAGTTCTATTCCTGTTAATCGTTGCATTTTGAGAGTACAGTACATACGTCTCCTGCCGATGTAGGCATCTCCCGACATCCGGGAAATAGCTACTATTATCTCTGCGATTCTTTTTTTTTTTAACATTCTGTGACTAAAGTCATTCGCACTTGTTCCACCCCGGAGTCTCCCCAGCGTCAGCAATTCAGACTATCGCATGCATTCCGGCCATAATAACCCAATGCCCGCTGTGGGACGCAGAAAATGGGTGCATACCATGCTGCCAGCCATGTGACCCTGGCCTTTCACACGCCTTTTTTTTCCGTTAGGTAATTGCGACTAAGTCCAGTTCGTTTTGACCTGCAGTCCTTGCAATGGTCCAATGTCCCATTTGGGAAAAGCGTATTGAGTAAGAGATAACGGCACCAGGCGACGGCTGGGCGAGGGGCGATAAACACCAAAGTGTGTTTGGGTCTCTCTCAGGGTTTGTTTTCTCGGGCCGACTCATCACGCACTATTTGCATTAGTCCTTCTGGCAGGTTGAAATCACCCTTCCCTCCTTCCCTCCTTCTCTCGCTCCCTCCCTCTTTCACTCCCTCCCCATTCGTTCCCCTACCCAACACATGCACTTATCAACCTCCACTAGTCCTCCACTACCATTTTTTTTTTCATAATATAAGCTTAGCCGGGAACCCTGCAATGCAGGGTGTTGTCTGCTGTAAGCATACTAAAAATATAGAGTGGGCAAATGAATGTTGCGTTGTGTCAAGGGAAATCATTTCTTTTGCGTAAAAACAATAGAAATGTTTACCCTTGACACATCTTCCTGACAGAAGAAATGGCGCCCTATTCGTGTATAGACACCGTGCTCTCTTAAAAATTAAATATGCTGTTCTCAGCTGTTGGACAAGGAAAGATCAAACAACATTTTTAAGTCTCTAAAGCTTTTCGATCCCAAACGTTTCTAAATATTTCCACTGACCAGTAGGCCCTAAATTTAAGGACAGTTGTACAATGAATGAGTAAGAGAGGGAAATTTTTCTTCGTATTACATAGAAATCTCTCCGTCGTTTGCAACAGTAAATTATATCCAGGTTCCGTCCTGTTACGATGCATTTATGCCACCCGCTATAAATCTATCTTTCCTATAAGAGGTTTGTCAACCCCTCGATAATTTTGTTCGGAAGATTATATATTATGGTCTACTACTATTGGAAATTAACTGTTGTTTTTTTTTTCCACCTTTGAGGTAGTGATTCTCACTTTGTAGTGTTAAATATAAAGAGAAATGGCGTTCACGTAACGTCTCTGTGCTATCATCAATATGATCTTGCTTTGTTCCAACAGTCAAAAAAAGTTAAGAGAAATCAAGTTGGAATTTTGTCCGAATAAACAAATAAAACAAGTGAAGAATGGCATCTCTGAATACTGTAGTTCTAGAAGGTTGAGGTCATCCAACTGTCCCTCCCCGAACCTCCAACCTCTACTCGTTCTTTCTTTATTCTCGCTAACCTTTAGAACAACGTATTCCATTCAGTCTCTCTTGCTTTGTTTTCACATATAAGAAACAAGACTAACACCCCAGTTTACAAATGGGCAGGCTGGCAACGCACCAGTGGCGAACGAATACCTAACGCACCGAAAGGCATCATAGATGAATGCATTAGACTCAGTGAAAAAGTTGGACGATTGGCGAATCGGGCGGATTGAAAAGATCTATCGGAGATTGCATTTCGTTGCTATTCACATTCTTTTTTTTTTTTTTTAAATGGGTAAATAAAATAAAGAGGACTGATGTGTGTATAGTTACATTTCGTGTATTTTTCTAGGAAGTTAGGTGACAACCGCATGTTTGTACGTTACGTTGTTCTCAAGAAATCTGTGACACAAATTTGGCTGAAGCGTTTTATTAATATAGATTAGTCGTACTTCCTCTCAGATATGCCAAAGCTCTTTCAACAGGGCCTTCGACAAAACCTAGATCGTTTGCTTTATGTCAATANCGGTACTGTATTTATATTATCTAATAAACGAGCTAAATTCTGTGATTGGTTGGGAGTTACGTAAATGGGATCATGACGCCTGATGTACGTAAATAAATATTACATTTATTTATTATGTATTTCATTACACGATGTATGTATCATAAATAAACTTTTGTTTGTTTGTTTGTTTGTTTGTTTGTTTGTTTGTTTGGTCAAAGCATTCCACCCTTGAGCTTCAGAGTGTTAAATATCTATGTGACCTTTGAAACAACGATGTGAATCCATTGTAATAAAATGCACTCACCCTCCTACTACACGTTCTGCCAAATCTCAGCTCTTTCATAAAATCATTCCTCTCTTTTTATGTTGTTCTGACCGTTCCAACAAAGAACTTCAGGTTGATTCCCTCGCTATTTTCTTTCCTTTGCTATGTCACTATGCTTTCTTATACAAGTTTAACAAGTTTATTGAACAGCTTATGGTACCTTTATGCAATAGGTCTTATCAGAACCTAGCTCAATTTGATCATATTTTCAAATATTCCTCAGAAGAAAAAAACAACAGAATCACTAACCCTTAAATGATGTCACTGACAGTGTGTCGCCCTCTCCCTCCATACTTTTATGTCTCCATGTGAAGCACATTGGTTTTCTCCGGTGTGTCCATGGCAGTCGTGCGTGTTTAGTATGTGTTGCAAATTATATTTCTCTTTGTGAGTATTCCTCGTACATATACAAGAGTGTATTCGAGGATCCATGGCATTTTTCTGGGGTATTGCATCTAAAAAAATCTGTGATTAATTGAAACCATTATTTAAAAAAAAACAAACAGTTTCATTTCAGAAATCATATAGTCTATTCTCCTCACTGTTTACTTAGGTTCAGCCCAGAGCAGTTTGCGTGACTTTAACATTTACAGATTTGTGTCGACTTCACCCAATCTTTACCTTGACCTCGGAACTGACGATTTGGAGACATTCCTTTAAATCTGAAACCAGAAGATTTCCTTCTTTTCTTTTCAGCAACTTTAACGACTTTAGTCTTCGGCTAGAGCACAGTGTTTGGGATATGGGCAAATATACATATAAATACAAAATGTGAATTGCTTGTTAAGAATACTTATTGTTATTGTTTGCTCATTTACAACAGATTGTTGTCTGAGGTTAATAAACTTATTGTTGGTGTTATTGTTGAGACAGATGATTTATAATAGTGATACCGTCAATCTCATTCCACATTTGCATAAGTCTTTTTTTTTCTGGACGATCTTCCATTTATCTTCTTTTTCCCCATTAAAACAATGTGGAGTTTTGCCTTGTCATTATATCCCTGTTTTACAAGTTAAACCATATCTATCCCATTGTTTTGAATTAATGAGCAACAGTTTGAGAGCGCTCTATTTCTCAAAACCTCAACAACAAGTTTAACAAGTTTTATTGTACATGCCCAGACCGTGTTTGACGGTACGAAGGCGGTCAACATTACATGTAGCAAATGACGGGACAGACACAAACAGATTAGACAATACATTTTCATAAACAATTAAAACACAAAAATATATATACATTATGTACTTTGAAGTGGCAAGATATACAAAAGTGAAGCTCACACGTGTGTAAAAGCCTATATTAGACAAATGTGAATTGATCGTGACGACATATCTTTCATACGCCAAATTCGTTCTACATTAAATACATGAACATGCACACTCATATTCTCTTCCCCTCCCAACAGCTCCCTCCCGCCTTCCCCCGGCTACCACTACCACTACCACCTCCTCCACCCCCACCCCCTAACCTCTCCTCTCAATAAGATTAGTGTAGTGAATGGACTAATAATTCCATGGTCAAAAACGGCGACCCACGCAGGGTCATAAAGGCACTTAATAACAGCACCACTTAACGTCATTACGACAACTGCCACATTTACAAGCACCATAAAATACAGGACTGAAAATAGCACTGGCATGAATATTTCATAGAAGTAATATGGAGGCTTCTTTGTTGCGATGGTCGAGTGTAATGTTACGATTCAGGCCAGAAACATACCCTGAGTTGGTCTGGATATTTTATCTCTGCTGGAAGGCGCAAAATTGTATTGAACTTAAATGCGTTCGCTTAATGGTAAATCCACATTTAGGATCATAACGATACCAGATTATCGCTTTATTTTGTTCGGTCGATTTATGTTGTGTTTTTTTTTTGGTTTTTTGTTTGTTTGTTTGTTTGTTTGTTTGTTTGGTTTTTTGGGTTTTTGTTGTTGTTTTTTTTTTTTGGGGGGGGGGNTATATTAGACAAATGTGAATTGATCGTGACGACATATCTTTCATACGCCAAATTCGTTCTACATTAAATACATGAACATGCACACTCATATTCTCTTCCCCTCCCAACAGCTCCCTCCCGCCTTCCCCCGGCTACCACTACCACTACCACCTCCTCCACCCCCACCCCCTAACCTCTCCTCTCAATAAGATTAGTGTAGTGAATAGACTAATAATTCCATGGTCAAAAACGGCGACCTACGCAGGGTCATAAAGGCACTTAATAACAGCACCACTTAACGTCATTACGACAACTGCCGCGTTTACAAGCACCAATAAAATACAGGACTGAAAATAGCACTGGCATGAATATTTCATACAAGTAATATGGAGGCTTCTTTGTTGCGATAGTCTAGTGTAATGTTACGATTCAGGCCAGAAACATACCCTGAGTTGGTCTGGATATTTATCTCTGCTGGAAGGCGCAAAATTGTATTGAACTTAAATGCGTTAGCTCAGTGGTACATCCACATTTAGGATCATAACGATACCAGATTATCGCTTTATTTTGTTAGGTCGATTTATGTTGTTGGTTGTTTGCTTTTTTTTTTTGGTAAATTTTTGACAAATATAAGCTCCCTAGCAGTATGATAATCGTATATTCAAATAATAATTCAAACAATTCACAAATTTGAAATTATTAACTGTGGCCGTATACCACAGTTGACCTTAGTTGATGCACTGCGGTAACCATGGGAAACTCCCAAACCATCACTAGCAGTAACAATAACAATAACAATAACTTTATTAAGCTCATGTTTCGTACAATAAACATATGAGCAATACAAAAACTTCTTGTAAAGTATAATAAATAATCAACGATATATGTATATATGACTACATCCACTCGCAAGCAAGCGTTCACTGTAGTCAAACACAGTGCGTTAAGTAACGTATGGAATATGCATACCGCCACTGTGGCCGGAAGCATAATCCATAGGTTAATTGACGCACTGCGGTAACCACAGGAAACTCACAAAACTTTAGTAGTGTTCACTGTAGTCAACACAGTGCGTTAATTAACGCAAGGATTATGCATACCGCCACTATTCTCTTAAAACTTCGAGTTCCTGATGTCGGATTGTATTTCTCCGAGATGGATATCAGAAAAGTCCGAGATCTTGATGAATTTATGTATTTTCACGAGCTAAATACTACAGTAATGTCAGTTGTTGGATTCAGCGCTATCCTTCTTTTGAGTCTTTGCCCCTGCGCTATTGCAGACCAGACACCTCAATACATCCACCAGGAATGCCCTAGCCTCCAAACCTTGAGAGAGCACCATTGATCCTTTGATACAACGGCCAAAAAGAGACTCGAAGGGGACCTGATCGACCTACAAAATACAGTGGCCCTCGTGGACATGGCTGGACAGATGACATGAGCGAGGATGGCAGAAGAAGAATAAGAAGAAAAAGAAGAAGAAGAAGAAGAAGAAGAAGAAGAAGAAGTCAGACCATAACTTGGAAGTGCGTCCGTGCCTTCTGTGTAGCTTCTGATATTACTACTATTAGTTTTTCAATATCATACTATATGTTTGCTATCTGAACTGCGCCTCAGTTCATCAAATTATTATTGACATATATCTGTAATGTTTGGTTGATATATGTTTGTTCTGTTTAGGAACTAATAAAGCTATTGTATTGTATTGTATTGTATTGTATTGTATTGTATTGTATTGTATTGTATTGTATTGTATCGTGCTGTGTTGGATTGTGTTGTATTGTATTGTATTGTATTGAATTGTATTGTATTGTATTGTATTGTATTGTTTTGTTTTGTATTGTAGGTATTGTATTGTATTGTATTGTATTGTATCGTATTGTATTGTATTGTATTGTATTGTATTGTATTGTATTGTATTGTATTGTATTGAGACGTGGTTCTGCCAAAGTAAGTTTCAATAATTTATTAGTATTTTTCTGACCATTGCCATACTTACTACTATATGGCGTCACTTGTATGACTCAAGAACGGAAAAACTACACACTGAAACTTTATGACGTCCACAATATTTACTAGAAATGATAACGCCTCAAAGGACACTCTCGGCTTTCAGCGTGTCGAAGGTCTTGCTTGAGATTTCAGTTTTTATCTCGCTGGTATTTTAGTACTTTGCCTTGGCCGCTCTTGTCTCTAGGCCCCTGGTTGGTTGGTCAGCCAGTTTGTAGATAACCCACAGCCTTTGCCTTCCTTCAAGTTATGCATTGGACAAAAACTGGGCATTGGTCAGTCAGGGCTGTGGCCAGTGTTTTACCTTGCGATAAGAGACCCTGGCCCTGTCTAATATCCAATACGTGTGTATCTAGGTTATGACTACCAGTGTATGAGACCATTTTTGGGGCAGTTTCAGCAGTTGACCAAGACTTTGTTGACCACCGGTTTTTTTTTTTTTTAGAATTTCGTTATTCTTTGATACGTACAAATTAGCGTGGAAGACTATGGAGGATTTTGCTTATGTTTGCACAGTTGTGTTGAGAAGTACGTCTAAGTGATCATTCTAAAAGTTTAAGAGCAGTTTTGCATATCAAAGTAAAAAGTAATTGTCTTCTAAAGAGTTTCATGCAGATTTTGTATGAACATTATAAACAACATGTGGAAGTGGCTTTCCACTTAGAGTTAAGGCACTAAAAAGCGAAAGCTTGCGTTTAAGCATGCTGTGGATACTTCCCTTACTGATATTTGACGGTTGAGAAAACGCAGACTGAATGTTGTTTCTTTTTTATCCAAATTCTAAAAATGACATTTTTCTGTTATATTTTAACATTGCATAGATATTATCAGAACATTCACCAATTGCCTGTGTTGAATCTACTATGAAGCTAAATATCTACAACAGAAGTCAGAGGCTGGGAAAACTTTATAACGTAGAAAATTATTGTCTGAATCAAATTATAGGTATTATTTACTACCAAATCATCTCCACTTAAACAGTAAGTTTAAAGATGTTAATACACTTTAAGCATTGCTTGGTGACTCTTTGAGTATAGGGACAACAGTTATACCTTTGAATAAGGCGAGCGAGGAAATTGACGACATTTTGCCAGCTGACAATAACTGCGTCCTTTTATATTCCTTTTTATACATTTCGACGCTCCATTTGTTTCTACAATCGGTTGTTCTCTCACGATACTGAAGGTGCTGAACTAAACTCCAAACAGGGACTGAAACCTGAAATCTAAATTCTAAATTTTGTCTTGTACAATCCAGTCTTAGCAAATTAATCTGAACAGGACGAGTCTTCTGGGTAGGTCAGATGTGACCACGTGATTACCCACGTGACTAAACCTGTTTTTCTTTTATCGTGCATTAGAGTGACTGCGTGAGACCATATTCGTGACCCTAAACGGTTTGATTTGTCACTCACTAACGAATGTGATGTCTCTTTGAGAAGTGGATCCACTGGTCATCAAAATGGCTGAGGGTGAGTAGTGGACTTGTGAGTCCGTCACCGAAATACTTGTAGTTTATAGAGAGATTGCATTTTCAAGTTCGCGTTTCTCAAGGACCGTTATGGCAGAGATAGGCGTATGTGAGTGGTATTTTCCGGTGTAATGTTCGTAATGCATGTTACGAATTAGAATCAGATATGAAGTTTGCATCTAGTTCTTAACGTTCTTAAGATATGATCTTAACACCAGAAAAATGCAACAGGTAAGTGCATGCCCACCTCTGCTGTGACAGTCCTTAAGAGATCGGAGCTTGGAAATAAATGCTCTCTCTCTAATGTTTTCTTTAGTGATGTTCGTACCTTGTAATGCTCACAGAGTATTTAGTTAAACCTCACGACCACTAACTACTGGTATTGGACTCTTTGTAAATATCTGGCCTCCGAATAGCTTATAATCTACAACAATTTGATGACAAGAAAGACTGTCCCCATGAACAATCCTGAGGTAAGACGGAATGCACATGTGCAAGAACGTTTCCAGATCATTGGAACAGTGGCAGGATCAGGCCGCTGAGTCCAAGCCAGCGGAAAGTACAGGATAGTCGCTATTCACATTGCCATCAGAAGTACGAGCCCGGAACTCTTTGCAGGATCCTTGGTTGGGAGAATGAGCACGTATGGGTGTATCCCAAGTGCAAAGAAGTCAGTTCGCCACCCAAGTAACCGAAGTAGCACAGTTACTTAAGAACCTGCTACCTCACAAACACTAAAAAAAATTGACAGGTTCCCGGGAATTGGAGACTGTGAAGTCTTACTCTACTTTCATATCTATGTTCGTCCAGTTTGATTTGATGTGTCATGGCAGTATGCCTGGTAGAATCCCAGAGTGACCATTTGAAACCACAGTAATCTTAATATGACATATAGACAGTCACCTTGACGCTTTCATAAAGGAATGCCACAGTTAATATTTTCAACTATACTATGATATTAAATCTAAGTGAGGCATTGGTTTCTCGCATGTAAGCAGTTTCTTTCACGTGTAATAGGATATCGTATGTGAGAAGAGGAATTAAAATCCAGATGACTTTTTCATTAAACGAAGAATCATTTAAAACCATATCTGTGTATTGTATGTATGATTGAATTCTTAAATAACCCAACAAAATTAAAATTACAGTCTTGAAATTAAGGTGTGCTGACCACATGAAGAGACATGATATCAGAAGCTAAGTAAGGTCACACAGGTGAGAAAGATGGCTTGAAACAAGTCGAAATAGAGAATTCTCTCAATGTTTTTGTTTTATGGATTGATCCCAACGGAAGGTTAGGCCAAAGAGCTCATTGCGAGGCTCCGCTGAGCAATAAAGACTTCCGTCTTTACTGAAACAATTTCTGTAATTTCATTCATGAGACACATACTATACTTTCATTCATGAGACACATTCTGTAGTTTCATTCATGAGACACATTCTGTCGTTATATTCATGAGACACATTCTGTAGATTCATTCATGAGACATATTCTGTAGTTTCATTCACAAACACAGTCTGTGGTTTCTTTCATGAGACACATTTTGTAATTTCGTTCATAAGACACCTTCTGTAGTTTGTTTTGCCTAAGGCACATTCAGTTTCATTTATGAGACAATTTCAGTAGTTTGTAATTCTTGTCTTTTCTGTTGTGCAGAATACCTAGCTGAACTTTCAGACCTGGACAAGCTGCTACAAGTACAAGCCAACTCTACTCGTTTCCCTCCTGGCGCGTTTTGCTCGGGTGTGGCTGTCTTTAGCGAAACTTCTGCAGCTGTATCTGCTGGTGATGCTGCTGATGATGATGAGGAAGATGGTGTAGATGAACAAGTGTTTCAGGAAGGTGAGTTGTTTGTTGATGATATAATTACTGAAGCTTCCTTATACATGCTGGATTAATTAGGTGCGAGGTCTGTACCATCTGGGAGCCCGCTAGCCCCCTTATATTACAGTCGAGTCAGAAAGAGTGAGTGTGGCAGAGACGGAAACATAAGGAGAACGAAAGAACTAATGTCAGTAAGGTTTTTTTTGGAAATTTTGCATTCCATTCGTATCGTATCAATGGTATTAATATTTGGACGGGCTGTGCGAGGATGTAAATTACACATCGCAGTCACTCGCTATCTGTAGTGCGGTCATAAATCTGGCCTAGATTTGAGGTTCGATTCCTCATGAGGCGACTGATATTTCGATCTGTTTTTTTTTTCTTCTTCCTTCTTCGTGTACTAAAGGCCTGCGTTTATTTACCCTTCTATTTTATTTATCCTCACTTTTCTTCTCCGGCATTCTGCATTTTCCTGCTTAATGGATTTGTGATGATGATGATGATGATGATAATAATGGTGATAATGATGATGATGATGGTGATACAAAAGTATTTGTTCACTGATTTATTTCTACTAAAAAAGGGTTTTGTAGAAACGTTTAGACCGTTTTATGTTTTCACTCTAATAAATTTTCATTAGAAGTTGATAATACCGGATTGAAATAGTGTTTTAAAATTTTCTCCTATTTTACTATGATGATGATGATGATGATGGTGATGATGATGATGGTGATGTTGATGATGATGATGATGATGATGATGATGATGATGATGATGATGATGATGATAATGGGTTTGATATTTACAACAGGCAAGGAGAACCTTGCTGGTTTCTGTAGTTTTTGGGATTGCTTGTGTTGTTCTGTTGTTGATATGCAAGAAATTCTAGGCTTATCATTTGCCTTGTTCACTTTGTTTATTTCTTGGCTGTCGACACTAAACAATTCGAACTACTTAGAGTTAACTTTGATTTTCTTTAAAACTGAATATATTTTTTATCACAGAAAATACGTGAATACATCATGAAGATGTTTGACTGACAGCTTTAGAGTTTTGTTTGATCTCAGTCAAGCAACCCATGCTTACTGATTTCATTATGTCTGTTGACACAAATTCACAACTCCGTTGGACACACATACAAGAGCATTTATACACTGTAACACACGCATCCATCACTTATCAGTGATTTGTAGATCACAGAGCACCATTGCCTTCTCTTCCCCAGAACTCGAACACTTACGACCTTATACGATACCACTACCCTATAGTCTATACCCATAGTGGATACATGTCTGTAATTATTTCTACTCACATTTCCTTTCTTCCTTTTCTGTGAGGCAGTGCTCACGTCTTACTTCCTGGACACAGCTATAAACAAGGGGGAGAAAATGGCATTAGTGGTTGGACAGGTTTCTGGCCGTTCCTGGAATTAAAGAAGCCACAAATGCATTTGTTGGCTTGGCAGTGGTCATTTCTCTTGATTGACGCGCGCTCATTTCGTTGTAGACATTGGCTAAAATGAATGGACGACCAAAAGAAGATGTGGGTTGGTGGGAGAAGAAGTCGTGTGGGGGAAATGGTGGAGTGGGTAGGTTTCTTGGGGACGGGCAGTGGAAGTGATTTTGGGATTTGGGGGGAGGGGGGGAGGGGTAAAGAGAGATGAGGAGGAGCAGGACATGGCTAGCATGCATTGAAGCACAAGGTCGTAACTACCTCTTGTTCAAGCCACCTTTCCTCCTTCCCTCCCCCTAAATAAGAAATTCAAATAAGCTGTTCTCCTCCACTCTCCTTCCCCCTTGTCTCCCTCCTTTCCCCAACATAGCCAAGTTTTGATGTATCTATCATGGCAGTGCGTACTGGGGAAGGAGGTTGGATGTGTTGTGGGGATGTTAGGATATCCTCTAGTAACTTTAGCTTGGACTGCATTTTGAAAACAGGGGAAAGGGTTAAAGCTATAAGAAATATGTAGAAATATTTGGTGTCCGAGGGATGGCTGACTTCAAAGATGAGAACATAGAAAGTGAAATTTTGGAACACCATAGAAAAATACAGGAAAGGGTGGTTGGGGGCTAGTTGGCTGGTCAGGTCAGTGATACTGCTGAACATGTACTTTATACATGCATTTACCTCGTTATTTAGTTTGGATTTATATTGTGCAGGGATTCATTATAATTCTATCATTTGAACATTGATGATAAGTACATCGTTATACTAAGCATTGCAGACTTTTTCCATGCACAGACAGCATAGTCGTTAAGTATTAACTTCTCATATTGCTACAAAAGGCTACTTCAGACTGTGTCAAGAGGTTTAAAGAGTGAGCCATATAAACAAATTCGACTGTTTTCAACGCCACTGCTTTGGTGAACTTTGGGCAAGCAAAATCACATTACCTAAATCACAGGAAATCAAAATTACGTGAAATTTTATATTGTCGTTATTCACACCCAAACCGAACATTAACGTCTGTGTGAGGCTGAAGGGGGAGCGGGAAGGGGTGGGAGAGGGGGGTGACAACATCTACTGATCTTCATGTATATTAAATGTCATTTGATAACAGTGTTGTTGTTTTTTTTCTTTTAATCAGCTTGCAGCACAGTAGCTCAAATTTGTTTGAGTGTACAATTTTTGGATTTAGTTACATTTAAGCTGGTTCAAAAGAGCTCTCTGAGTATCTGCATCTGTTGGTCTGTCCGTATGGGCCCCACACTAGCCATAAATCTGTCAGCTATCCGTCTCTCTCTCTCTCTCTCTCTCTCTCTCTCTCTCTCTCTCTCTCTCTCTTCTCATTCTTTGTTTCTTTCTCTGTCACTCTCGCCCCTCCGTGCATAAATCCATGCGAAAAAAGCACCATGGAATATCATTTAGGTACCCACGTGGTTATTCTTCTTTGCAGAGATCGAAATCTTCCAAACGCTCATCTTGACCACTGCTGTCACTATGTTTCCAACTCACCAGATACTTTTCTGAGTTGTCGAATGTAGTGCAAGAAGAGCTTAAAGCAATCCTTACCTATAAATGGCAAGGGACACTGCGTCGACTTAGACAGGTTTGCTTCGGTATTTCAAATATTATACCTTTTACGAGTACATCACTTTTCTTACCATAAAGTTCAAATGGACAGTGAGCTACCGACCCTTAAAGCCCCTATGTATTGTGAAATATTCTACTCGTGAAATTTGGAACAATACCACTTCTTTATGTGAACCGTGCGAATGAATTAATGACGTGTCCTATCATGCCTTTTCTTTCCTTTTATACCTCGGGGGAGCCTTTAAAACCTTTAGTAATGACCCACCCTTCCAGCTACTTTTGTGAGAAAATTAATATACATGTACAGATTTCAAAGACGGATGAAGTCTCCTCATAAAAGCGTGCAGTGAACTTTTGTAAGCCCCAACAAGTTCAACAAATTCAGCAAGTTTATTGATCAGCTTAAAGAACAAAAAAAAAAAAAAAACGATCAACGAAAGGACACAAACTCACAAGTACAACGGACGACCTTTTTACGACAGAAGTGAAACAAGCGAACCGGATTACTTAATTTTAATAGAGTAGTTATTTTTGTAAAATTGGCCTTAACAAAAGCTTTCTTCACATTTTCCAAAAAAAAAAAATATTCTTTTAGTTCCACTGTACTCCCTGATTGCATCAGTTTCCCATACTTCAGCAAATTCAACCCGGTTAAATTTTTTTTTCTATGTAAGCAGTGTATGAAATTCTTCCGTACTCTCAATTGAAGAATACTGATCTTGGATTCCACGGGAGTTTTAATACAACACTACTGAGAAAATATCGCTTTTCGCACGACAGATATTGAAGAGCTTGAAATGTTCTACGCGTGAAAGTTGCAAAAAATATCGCTTCTTTATGTGAACCGTGCGACTGAATTGATGATGTGTCCTATCATGCCTTTTCTTTCCTTTTATACCCCGTGGGAGTTTAGTAAGTATTAAGTATATCGAAGATTAATGCCCAGTCTCTTCTGATTTTATAAACAATACCAGAAGTTTTCATCTGTTTACAAGGAATAGCTTATGTGTCGACTTTTATACTGAACAAACCCATAGGCCAATAAACAACTCCATTCAGCCAAAGATTAAATTTTGACTTTTATTCATTAAATGGGAGCACTCCAGGGATGGAATTGTTCAGGGGAAGCATGGACAACCTCTTTCAACCTTAAGACCCACTTGATGTAACGTGTTCTTGCCGTTATAGAAAAGGTTACGTTCCAGTGGGCCCTCAGAGAGAACCGGGTGAGTGCAGAGTACCTCGCTCTGTCTACAGATTAAGGCAATCATCGGCTCTATCTCTCAGAATCCTACAGATCGATGGAATCAATTGACCCTAAACTTCAACTCACACCCCATCATTCTAACCCCGTCCGCCAACTGCCTTCCACCTCTCTCCCTCACTCCACCCTTCCACCCTCTTGCAGTCTCCTTTCACTCTACCCCGCCAATTTCTATTCTCTCCCCTTGAAAAAGGCCTAAAATTAACTAAAGCGAATTTCCAACTTATACCCTTAGTATTCTCTACCAAACTGTCATTTTTTCTTTCCTACTGCATCTTTCCACCATCTTGCCTTCTCTTCTTCCCCGTGTCACCCTTCCACCTTGCACCTTCCACCTTGCATCTTCCACCTCTTGCAATCTCCTTCTCCTCCACCTCGTCAATTTCCACGTTTTCCCTCGGTAAAAGCCTTTAAATCAACTAAAGCCAAAATTTCAAATTGCACCTCCATTATTCTCTACCAGCTCTCTTTCTTCTTTCTCACTTTCATCTTTTCATCATCTTGACTTCTAGTCTTCTATTTTCTT
The DNA here is from genome assembly GCA_033807755.1 of Ellobium chinense. Classification (NCBI taxonomy): domain Eukaryota; kingdom Metazoa; phylum Mollusca; class Gastropoda; order Ellobiida; family Ellobiidae; genus Ellobium; species Ellobium chinense. The sequence goes on from JAWQUT010000980.1 coordinate 99,601, forward strand.
GATTTGATCCAAGCAGTTTTTGGTGTAGGCGTTGTGCCTGGCAAAAAAAATGGGTATAAAAGATAGGAAGAAGGACAGTGAAGGGTAGAGGAAACACAATCACTCACAGTAACCAGCTGATTTGCAACTGTATGTACTAGCTTTTCCACACTGAGGATTTGGTTGCAGTTTTTGAGAACAACAACAACGGCAACAACATTAGTAGCAGTAACAACAACAATAATTGTGCAATTTGTCTCTTATCCAGGCTTATGCCCGCTCACGTGACTTCACACTAATTATTGCCCCAGCAGGCCTGATCATTCCAAGACTTTCTCAGCTCTCTGGGGAGCAGACAGTGCCTCTGCCATACAAGCGCTGATCACTAGCATTCTGATGATAACAATACTACTAATAATAATAATAACTATAATAATAATGACTATTCTTAGAAGCCACGTTATCCATCCATGCCTATTTTTCAACTACTACACGACTTCAACATCCCAATCTCAAGAGAACCGCTTAAAGTTGAGATTATAATAGTAATAGACATCTACATATCAATGTATAATAATTTCTTTGGGCCCTCGGCTTATTTTTTTTTCCTGTCCGCATCTTGGAACCCTCCTCCAACCCCAGCCCCACCTTCCCATTACAGCCAAAAAAGATTCATTAAATTTATTAAACTGAATACAATTTATTCAGTCTACCTGTCCGTGAAATGGGTACCTGGCTATATGCAGTGAAAGGCATTGTTGGAAAGTTGATGAGCAGCGCCTATAAAATGGCTGCGACACTGTTTGCTTCCAAAGAGTTAGGAACATCACTGATTGACATGGCCTGTTGAAGTGATAAATACTGTGGGGTCGCGTATGCGGGTTTCTTCTTATTGTGAATGTCATCATCCTTTCAAATATCGGCAGAGACAGTCACGATAGAGGTTCTGGGAAGAGGATGGTGTGTGAAAAGACCTAGCTGCTTTGACAATTTGCCAAGACACAATAGTCATTATTATTATAGTTATTATTATTATTATTATTGTTATCATCAGAATGCCAGTGATCAGCGCTTATATGGCAGAGGCACTGTCTGCTCCCTGGAGAGTTGAGAAAGTCTTGGAATGATCAAGCCTGCTAGGGCGATAATTAGTGTGAAGTCACGTGAGCGGGCATAAGCCTGGATAAGAGACAAACTGCACAATTATTGTTGTTGTTACTGCTACTAATATTATTGTCGTTGTTGTTCTTCTCAAAAACTGCAACCAAATCCTCAGTGTGGAAAAGCTAGTAAATACAGTTGCAAATCAGCTGGTTACTGTGTGTGACTGTGTTTCCTCTACCCTTCACTTTCCTTCTTCCTATCATTTATACCCATCTTTTTGGCCAGGCACAACGCCTACACCAAAAACTGCTTGGATCAAATCAAGAAAATCCAATTAAAATCGCTCAGGGTCATCCAACCCTTCCCATTCTAAACATCAGGACGGCTCAGGGTCGTCTAACTCTACCCCCCAACCCCAATCCTAGTCCCAACCCCTAAAATGGCGGGCTCATCCCCCCTCCTTCCTCAGTTCTATCTTCGCCTTCCCCAGGGTCGTCCACCCCGTCCCCAACCCAAATACCAACGACTTTCCACTGCTCCTCCCTCCTACCCTCAACTCCAATGTTTTCTGCCTCCGACTTCCACAAGGTAGTCTACTCCTCCCCTGCCCAGATATTAACCACCCCATCCCCCATTTCTCTCCACCCAATCTTATCTATCTCTGACTTTCACGGGGTCGCCTATTCCACCCCCCTCCCCCCCAACATCCACCTTCCACCCTCTGGCTTC
>JAWQUT010000981.1:29970-50738 GCA_033807755.1 Ellobium chinense
ATCTCCTTTCACTCCAATCTCAACCCCCAACCCAACCTCTACCCCAAACCCAAGCCCCCCGATTCTTACCCTCTCACCCTCAAGAAAAAACATCACCACAACAACCCCTCTCAGCCCACCCCATAAGCTCAAACAGTGTTGCTAAATGAGATTGCTTATATTCAAATAATGTTGGACACATGTATCAAAACACCCCAAATCGTCTATAAGTGAATCGTTTATGTCTTCTCCTTAACCACAACAACAACAACAACAACAACAACAACAACAACAACTTTCTTCTTTTGCTACACGCCATGTTTGTAGTGGTATCTGACCGTCGGTTTCCGGCGTTAGCATGGGCAGCGCGCCCGACAGAAAACGTCGGGTCCGGTCTGACCGTCGGATTCCGTCGTCAGTATGGTTTTATCCTTACAAGAGCTGAGCATGGGAACGTCCCTTTGCCTAAATCCGCCACAGCGTATGAGTCACACGAGAAGCAGCTGTAGATCTCAATTGTTTTCGTTGTTTTGGTTTTTTTTGTGTCCGATGGTTTCTTTCATTATCCTCAGTGATGTGCGGGAGGTAGATCTATGCTGGCTGAATGCTTGTATCCTAGCTGTGTGTGTGTGTGTTTGGGGGGGGGGGNGGGGGGGGGGGAGTGGGGGTGGTTGAGAATTAGCTGGCGTCATTAGTGCAAAAAGATGGCACTGCTAGAATGAAGTAGATCATTGATGAATAATGAAAAGAGTAGAGGACCTAGTTTGGTCCCTCCTTCCCTCCCTCCATCCCAGACAGACAGACACACAGACAGACAGACACGGACGGACGGGCAGGCAGGCACGCAGGCAGACAGACAGACAGATAGGCAGGCAAGCAAACAGACAGACAGACACACGGACGAGCAGCAGGCAGGCACGCACGCAGATAGGCAGACAGACAGACAGACAGACAGGCAGGCAGGCAGGCAGGCAGGCAGGCACGCAGGCAGGCAGGCAGGCAAGCAGACAGGCAGACAGACACGACAGACAGACGGATGGACGGATGGACCGATAGACAGGCACGCAGGCATACGGCTGGCGGACAGATAAACAGACCGGCAGACAGACAGACACACATATACAGAAGACAGACAGATAGGCAGAAAAGCAGGAAGAAACACAGACAGACGCACACACGCAAACACAGACAGGTAGGCGTTTTAATACAGAACGTGACGACCTCGATGTACTTGTTGTTATGCTCTGTTGTCATTAAAAAAAAAAAAAATCGCCTCTGTTCATTGGGCAGGTATGGGTCAGAGGCCCATCCCATGTCTGTCCTTACAATAACAATCAAAAAACTCGCGCCTGAACATGGACATAAATATGTACATGATATTTCACCGTCCTTCATCCTCCAGTCATGATACTCAGGAGTGCTCTTATGATCTGTTGTTATTAACGTATAATCCTTGGCGTTAATTAAACGCATTGCGGTAACCTAGGAAAATCTCCCAAAACATTAACGCATAGCTCATCAACCATACGGCCCGTGATTTTGTGGGTGCTTTATTCAATGTGAAAGTTTACTCATGAACTCGAATAGCTCACAAACCTGACATGATCGACCGTTTTAGTGGAATTCGAATTCGCGGGGTCATACTGTGATTAAAAAAAAAAAAAAAACCAGGTCTTCTCCCGCACTGCCTTTTTTTTTTTTTTAATAGTGCAGTATGTTTATACAAAATGCAGCAAGAGAGCCTGACTGTCAGCGTAAAGCAACGTATTATGATGTGAAATGAGGTATTTTCAGTTACGCCATGTGATCTAGGGATTGCTAGGATATTTTGATAAATGACGAGCAACCATGCATGAGCAGAGCATGTAAACAAACCAACGTGTGAGCAAGAATTCCTAGGTCACGTGGTGGAGCTGAAAATATCTACTTGCACCAGGTCTCTAAGAACTTTGATGAGTTTTCGAACGGTTTGCCCAGATTTTGTAGCCTCGGGTTAAATATCCTATTGTAGTAAGTCCTTTTGATATAATCCTGAGACACTCCCACAGTTTACATGTGGTACTAGACAGTGCTAGGTAAAAGAAAGCACCCTTGGGACAAAGTTCATGGACCCCCTTTCCCTCCCGTTCTTCCCTATTATCGCTCTAACCCTAACACTAACCTTTTCCTTGACCATAACTCAATCATATATTGGGAGAGTCTAAGGATTATACCACATAGACCTAAGAACACTAAGACTTGTAAAACTGAGGTGATGAATAACAAGAAAACGGGTGCCTGTTTTATTGTGCAGGTGTGTTTCTAAGTAAGTGCGTATACGTGTTTGTGTTTGCGAATATGTACGCATATTAATATGTGTGAATGAACAGATAGACAGACAAACTGATGGATGACTGAATGGATTGTTGGAAAAGTTGACGGATGAAGAGAGCCTCATACAACGCTGTTCATGCGCAGAGAAAAAAGAGACCTCCAGTGCACTGACCTTGAATATTAAGTAATAAAATGGTTAAAAACACAAGGCCAGACAGTGACCTATTTCAAAGCAGACTGACCACAGTTTTAGGACAGTGAGGTGATAAAGTACACTATCAGTCAAGCTTTTGCAGCAATAGTGCTAGACAAATGAAAACCAAAAAGTGAATAGAAATTACTGAGAAGTGTTCACACTAAACAATTCAGTTGCCCGTGACAAGCACTAGACTACTCGTCTACGCGTCACAATAAAACTTTATTTTTCATGGATATGAAAATTGTGTGACCTAATAAGCATTTCTTTTGGGTTTGACTAGTTCTCGTGTTGTTTTTCAGAGACCCCTGACAAAGTGCAGAAAAAAAATCATTTTTTCACTTTTAAATTAATCTCTCGCATTTGGTTATTTTCCATTCAAGTGATGACAAATTATAGGGCAGTAAATCAGAGGCGTGACTGAGGGGTATTTAGTAGGGGTGCAAAATAATGAAAGAACATATCAGTTGTGGAAGGGAATACTCACACACTACAATGCACATTTTATGGTACATAGGAGGCTGCCGAGGGTTAGGTTGGGACATGTAGCTATGGGGCGGGGTGGGGCTGGGCGCGGAGGGAGTTGTATTACAGGCCCCTCAAGGCTTCCCGTTATATCTTCAAAGTTACTAACAACAAAGAAACAAACATACAAACAAAACACACAGACAAACACATAAACAAAAGGACACGAGGTTGCACCATCAGTTTAAACTGCTGCCCGTTTGTATCGATTTACTAGTGTAAAAAATCCCAGCTTTATAGTCGTGCGGTGACGATATAAAATGTTTCAGGGTCAGTAGGCAACAAATAAAGCTAGGCTTCTCTATAACATTGACAGAAAAGTGGCATGGGCCACTGAGAGACGCCTTGGACTTGGACAGTCCGCCCCCCTCCCCGCCCCCCCCCCTTGTTATCCGTATCTGATATTATGAAAGGGAAGGGCAACGCTCCTATCGAAATGACTGGCTTTAGAGCTGGGGGGACCAGGGCACTGCACCGCTGGCAACCAACAATGACTTTGTTATGTATTTCATTTGTAATATGCTGTAAATTACATGTATGATATGTATTGTTCTATGTGTTTGTATTAAGAAATGAGATGTATACATTATAATAGTGTATGACATTGTAAATCAACTTCCCTACGGGGTAAATAAAAGTCGTATTTGCTTCTTTTTTTTTTTTNTTTTTTCATTTTCGTAGTGTACCTTTGTTTCTTCCCTGGAAAGGCTTTCGTTTCCTGATCTCTTCTACCCTACTATCCCCCTACATTTCCAACCTTAAATCTAAGATCTGTCTCCAGCCCTCCCTTCTCTGAACCTTAATCTACGCCTATGACGTAAGGTAAAAATGTGTGTGAATCTCAAATTTATTTTTTTCTTTTAGCCAAATACAGCTACTTTTATTTTGATTTTCTTTTGGAGGATAAGCTGGGAGAGAGCTGGTGAACATTACTAAAATGGTGCGGGGTTAGGGTAGAGGGATGGGGGAAAGAAATACTTTTGTGAAGTGAGTGACCCAGAAAAATCAAACCGTCTGGAAACCATGCGCAAAAAACGTGCTGACATGTGATCATAGCGTCTCTCCGTACCACTATAAAACCCCATTCCCGCGCTTCAGTCAGCCTCTTCCACCGCACGATCAGACCAAGTGAACATCAGAAGTCTGTCTTAGAAGATGAGCCCAAAACAAGACACGTGGTGAGCCCTGAGCAGATGGACCTACAGGTGAGAAAATATCTCTGAAACTGATGGAACGTCCTGAGTCGTCACATACTGCTTCATTTATTCAGTGGTTATGGACGAAATCGTGAAAGCTGTGGATGAAGTAACGCGATAGTCTGTCACTCTAAAAGTAATTTGAGAGCAGTCAGTATTTTGTTGAAGTCGTCCAGTATCTCGTTCAAAGAATTCAGGTAGTGTGCCTGCTGATGCATTTTTAATGTATTTTAAAAATAAGTAGGAAAAGGCTAGGATTTTGCTCATGGAGGCGTTCATTAGCAGCAGACATGATAAGCACACTTTGTGTCATGATTTTCAGGCAAAATCTGCTCAATCAAGTCATAGCAAGATCTAGATCTTTTCGTAAGACCGGGCAAATCGCCAAACCCTTTCGGCGTTTCTCTACAACCAGTCAGCTAAGAAACAGGACCTAACAGGAATGAATTTAGACCAAATCAAAAGTAAAGTTAGTTTGGGAATTCATATTGAACAAACATCAGATCCATGGTGAGGGAAGACTTCCGAATGAGACTCGAGCCTGTTGCTCCCGGGATATTAGGTTAGGGGTAAGGGTAGGGCTGGCTTAAGGGTTAGGATTAGGTTTTTGGTTGTTTTCGTAAGCACGAGTTCTGGTTAGGGGTGTTAATCTCATTCGGAATCCTTCCCCGGGTTCCATCTCCATTCAATCACCGTAACGATTTTTGTTGTTGTTGTTGTTGTGTTGGCTATGAGGCGCGTTCGGAAATCTTTCCAGTGAAGATCTAGACTGACTAGATCTAGAATCTAGAGTATAGACCAGATCTAAATCAATCGTTTCAGCTGCACATGTAATTTTAACATTTTTCCTATTTCATGATCTCTCAGGCGATGCACATGTCCCTTCCGATGTTGACAACACTGTACAAGACCAGGCGGCGTGGCCGTGGAGAGGAATATATAAAAGGTAGGTGCTAGCTTGATTCTGATGCTGAAAGTGAATGTCAACTTTATAAAATTGGGCAATATTTTGGCAATATGTACTCATTGCGCCTCGCGCCTTCGTCTTTAAGCGTTAGGATGCTTCGGAAGGATTTCCATGTGTGGACCATCCTAAAATACGCTCCTGAACAGTACCAACCGACAGTAAAGATGGATTAGTTTGATGTGGCTGGTATAAACTAGATGGGTTTGTTTATTGAAGATGCACACAGAAAGGTGGTCCTTTTCAAATCTTGCAATCTCGTTCAGTCTATATGTTGTATAATGGTCCACATTTGGAAATCCTTCTGCTGTTTCTCTTGTGTCAAATTCACAAAATTTTATGTCGCGAACAGAGAAGTCTGAAAATGCCCAGGATTCCTGTAATCAGCCTATAATCTATTCAGTGTCCGCGCACTTACTGTGAATGTAGTCTTCCTTGGTGTAAAAAAAAAAGGGAGGGGAAAGTATGGGCCGCAAGGAAGAGTGGAGTGGAGACAATTTTATGCGGCTGGCTTAAGCCATGGGACTCCTGTAGACTAGAGCTTGATATCTTTTCTTGGAAGAGGACGAGTGGTGTTACCTAGGCTGCAGCGTTTGTTGTTTCATTCGTGTTGATATATAGGCCAAAAGTAGGCACAAAATGCAAATTTGTTCAGAATTTCAGCTTAAAGTTTAAAGTTACAATTTTGGGGAGGTCATTCAAAAAACCCTCATACCATAAAAACAGTTTTTACTGTGACAACTTTGCATCCTTCTCTAAGAATTGTATAACCAAAAAGTGTCTATAACCAAAAAGTGTCAACTCCTGAATCTATTCCGAAAAACTAAGATATCCAGTCTAGTGGTAAGACTGGAAAAGGCTGGCACTTGTAAAAGGCAGATTAGTTTCATCCATTCTTCTATAGATCTAGTATCAACTAAAAACATACATACAGCCCTAAGGACAGTGGCATGGTTACCTTATGGCAGCTCTTGTACTTGTAGTTCACTTCGTCATAGAATTCCACTCCTCATTCTCAACAGTACGAAGTCATCAATTTTACCAATTATGAAAGACGTGAAGAAAAATTATCCGTGCTGGCTCAAAGGTCCCGCGAGGGATTTACACTCAAGAGGATCCGGGTTTGATCTCCGCTCGTTCATATTAGACTTCGTGTGTTGGCTGGAAATGAACTTAGAACCTACCATATTCATGAGAAATAATTCCTCTTTATGCTGCTTAAGTTTCATACAACTCCTGTAGTCCTCCAGACTTCGTTTATATAGTGACTATTTCAATAAACTCAAATGCAAATATTTCTTGACTTTTCAGCAGTCGAAGGAAGACGCCTCATGCCAGTAGACATCGGCGAAAAGTATCGAGCTTAGAGGGACCGGATGTCAAGTCGAGACCCTTGCTGTTTACCCAAAGGACAGACAAGTCGAACTACAACAGCCCGAGTAGACAGTCATCTGAACAGTCAAGGCCACCCTCCTACAGGTCATTGACTGTGTTGTCATTCAGTGTTGTGAGATCCAGTAGGCTACACGGCTGTTGCATACGCTGAATTAAGTTCCTAATCATATAAGACCAGTGCTGGTCATGCTCCCACAAGCAAGAATGAAAATTTAGTTCTTTCAGGAATTCACTCGAGCTATTTCATCCTGCCCCACCCCTCTATTCTCCTTGTTTACACGTTGACGACCCCCAGATAATGTTTGAATGTTCCTCTTACTGCTCTTTCAGCTTTCTCGTCTGGCTCAGCTTTTGTTTCATTTTTGCTGTCAAAAATTGTCTGCCTCAAGAACTGCTTCCAAAATTGGTTCCCTTCATACTTGGTGGCCTTCAAAATTGATATCTTCATCTTCTTAAACATCTTGTTAGTATCAATAATCAAGTTCTTAACTGATGAACACCATGATTTATAAATTGAATGAATTTAAGTATGCTCACAAAAATAGATAAAAGTTATACGCCTTCTGCGAGATAAAGGTCAATCATTAGCAGCATGAGCAAAACGGCATAGCAAAAAGCATTTAGACTAGCAGTCTGTATGAAACCATTGTCTCTTTTGCATCTGGAGTTGTTGGCTTCTCCGAGCACTAATAGCACCTACTTTTTAAGTTAGCCTAGTCAAAGTCACCTCTAAGTATGCGACCGTGACCTCTACTATGCGAGCCTAAAATTATACTCTGTAATGCTACAGACATCAGACATCAGACACCAGACTATACCGGTAAGTTGAAATGACAACTGATAACGTCTAAAACTTTGTACATTTTCCACTTGCACACGCGTCTAAATAGGTGGAGGTAAAACTCATTGAAATATTTATTAGTGCTATCATGTCCTATATAAAACGGCATGTAATGAACCTGGTATGATCGCTTTTGCTTCCCAAAACTACCCTGTCTGGTCTCCTTCTGTAGCATTTTATAGGTTTCTTAGAATTCGCGGTGGTGACATTATTTCATTGTAATGCCTGGCTCGTCCTTGATAGTTCTTGTTCCGGACATAGCGTTGACCCTTTTCTAAATCTGTATTGGTTGATTCTCTTGGTCTGACAATTTGTAGGTAATCACGTTTTCATTTGGAATCGACGCGATTTTGTACAGTTGTGGTATTTGACGACCATATTTAACGGCTATCATGGGGAAATCGCTAGCAAGCCAAGTTGATTAAACTGTCTGATCAGCTTTAGAAACTTGCTGGATAACAGATTTACATATTTTGCATAAAGATTAAAGCTGTCTTTTTAATTCAACCTGAAGGCAAACAGCATGTAGTTTTGCTTCCGTACAAAGCCCACAACTTGGTATAAGGTACTTCAAACCAGACTAGTGAAGAGATAAACGCGAACAATTCGTGATCTCATTTGGCTACTAGATCTTTTAAAACATCGTTTTATCAAACATGCTCCAATTATTCTGAGACATAAGTCTAACGCCATATTTGTAACAGTATTGTCGAAAACATAACATGGGTTTCCATGTCTAAAGATGGGTTTCCACACTTTCACAAGAAATGACGCATATTTTAGTGCTATTAGAATTCAAGGATTGCATCCACAGCCATTCATTTTCGCAAGCCATTTATCAGTTAACCTTTCAGATAAATCTTTCAGATTATTTCCAAAGCTCAGACGGAAATTTGTGTGCGCGGACAGTCCTGAACTTTTACTATGCCCTTCTTAAGAGTGATTAATGCCACAGCGATAGGTATGCAAAGTGTAAAGGGATTTTACATTGATACAATAATACAACGCCAGTTACGACCAGTCGTCTCTTTAGACATGGTAAAGTGCATGGTCCTGATACAGCATCACAGCTACAAATCCAATACTAACGCATGCATAGAAATCGGATGCAGTTTTGTCAGTGCATGTAGTTTTGCATGTTGTTGTTTTTTTTTATAATTTGCACTGAGCTCACGCATGCATCTGCACCATTACTAACACCATTTACACGCCGGCCGGCAAGTTTGTATTTGTGATGCTGCTCGGAAACACCGCACTTGTAAAATCTTCCTAGAGTGTTTGGGAGGGGGTGAGCTGGGCGGCCAACGTAAAAATGTGTATCTGCCTATCTTTTTATTGTTGTTTAAAGCTGCTTTGCACCTGTCGCTGTATTTTCATTAGTGCTTCCAGATGGACTGGGTCAGCTCGGTTAATATTAATAGTTATAAACGATTATTGCAATTTATGCTAAGATGACGCTGACCAAGGAGGGAAAAAAAAAGCACGTAAATACATTTATCCATGCAATCCTTGAATGATTTTTTTATCCATTTTTTTTTTCCCCGCAGATTAGGTTATTTTGCCGAGTCATACAAGGTTTGAAGGGCATGGTTTTTACAAAGCTANTTCCCGTGCTGATTGTATCTCATTCTTTAAAGATTTTCAAAGTGTACATAATTATGACAATAATAAGGGGAGGTAATTTCAACGCCTTGTTACGCTGACTACAAAGGTCTGCTGCTCATGAAATGGTCATATTTCATCTTCCCACTCAATACCCTTTCAGAAAATGTATGACACTCCACTATTCGCAATACTTTATTTTTGCTCAAATTTGGGAAATGTGTGTGACCACAGTTGTGGAACCTGCCATAAAGATAAAAGCTGTCTCTTTCTATACCACATGACATATGGGGTAATGACCACTATAATACTTGGTCTATAGGAAAACGGCAAATAGCATGTAGTTTTGCTTCCGTGCAAAGCCCACAACTTGGTATAAGGTAGTTCAAACCAGACTAGTGAAGAGATAAACGCGAACAATTCGTGATCTCAATTGGCTACTAGATCTTTTAAAACATCGTTTTATCAAACATGCTCAAATTATTCTGAGACATAAGTCTAACGCCATATTTGTAACAGTATTGTCGAAAACATAACATGGGTTTCCATGTCTAAAGATGGGTTTCCACACTTTCACAAGAAATGACGCATATTTTTGTGCTATTAGAATTTCAAGGATTGCATCCACAGCCATTCATTTTCGCAAGCCATTTATCAGTTAACCTTTCAGATAAATCTTTCAGATTATTTCCAAAGCTCAGACGGAGATTTGTGTGCGCGGACAGTCCTGAACTTTTACTATGCCCTTCTTAAGAGTGATTAATGCCACAGCGATAGGTATGCAAAGTGTAAAGGGATTTTATATTGATACAATAATACAACGCCAGTTACGACCAGTCATCTCTGTAGACATTGTAAAGTGCGTGGTCCTGATACAGCATGACAGCTACAAATCCAATACTAACGCATGCATACAAATCGGATGCAGTTTTGTTAATGCATGTAGTTTTGCATGTTTTTTTTTTTTTAATTTGCACTGAGCTCACGCATGCATCTGCACCATTACTAACACCGTTTACACGCCGGCCGGCAAGTTTGTATTTGTGATGCTGCTCGGAAACACCGCACTTGTAAAATCTAGAGTGTTTGGGAGGGGGTGAGCTGGGCGGCCAACGTAAAATGTGTATCTGCCTATTTGTTTTTGGTTTAAAGCTGCTTTGCACCTGTCGCTGTATTTTCATTAGTGCTTCCAGATGAACTGGGTCAGCTCGGTTAATATTCATAGTTACAAACGATTAGTGCAATTTATGCTAAGATGACGCTGACCAAGGAGGAAAAAAAAAAGCACGTAAATACATTTATCCATGCAATCCTTGAATGATTTTTTTTATCTATTCTTTTTTTTCCCGGCAGATTAGGTTATTTAGCCGAGTCATACAAGGTTTGAAGGGCATGGTTTTTACAAAGCTAATGGCTTAATGACCTCCCATGTATTACATTAATTAGAAAAAGTTGCGTCTATTTAGTCGCTTGTTAACAAATCTATTGGCGTCTACAACAGGCAGCATTCAAAAGTCTGTGCCTGATCTCGAGTTAGCTTAAATGCAAATACGACATCGCGGAATCACTTTTTTTTTCTTTCATTTTTGCATCCATATTGGTAACCAAACTTTCTCAAACATCACGTGGAAAAATTCACGCCAGTATGGTGTTTTGTAAAGTAATTCGTGAGTTTCAATAAAACTTATATCTGCACCGAACTCTCCAAATAATGTGCACATTTGAATCATATTCTGAGGTATGACTTGAGCTGTAATACCAAGGCTGAGGTTACATAGTGAAATATAACGACTGTACACACTGAACTTAAAATTTAGGTATTCAGCTTAATTATGTATGAGAACCCTTCGAAATCTTGTCAAGAATCTGAATCTGAATTCGTGGCAAACTCCCATGAGGGCCTGAAAATTTTGCAAAGCGGTATGTAGTTCAAGTATAGATTACCTGAAGATACTTACGATTAATCAGTTTCAGTTTAGTAAGGGCCAACGCTATGTCCAGAGCAACGACCAACAGGGTTCAGCCAAATACCACAGTGAACAATGAAATAGTGCCATCAGCGCGAGCTCTGGGAAGACTGTGAAAAGGTATAGAGGGAAGCCGGAGAGGGTAGACTTAAGTAGCAGACGGGGATCATTGCAAATTCATTCTATCCTCTTTCAAGTATGGTACCATGTAAGGGAATAAACATTTTCACGGGCATTATTTCCGCCAACTTACGCGTGGGCTAATAGGAAGCTCTTCTGCAGAAGATGAATCTTGTCATTTTAAGTTGCCATTGAAGCTCATTTGCCTTAAGATTAAGAACAATTTCTGGATTGGAAATTTTGAACTGAATGCAAGAAAGTGTAATAACTAGGACTCCTATACAGTGTCAAAATTCAATTTACAGAGGCCTTTTAATACAGGGACGGATAGAAATTGACAGTTCACTCCCAAAGATACAGCTTATTTTCATCCTCGTTGTCAGGAAAGCGGTTGATTTTTATCATGACATGGACCACTATCATACATGCACAGTAATCCGAGCACCGCAAGCTACAGATTGAACAGTCATTACTTGCGTTCCACCTTCTCAATGCAAAATTAGCTTTTACTGGCAGATGCATTATTATATTTTATTTTCGGAAGCTAGATTTGCACAAACCATTTTGCTTTTAACAGGAAGTGAGCTTTATAAAACTAAGATCTATGTATTCCGCTCAGTTTACATCATACATCTAATGAATATGACATGCATTCACTATACTCTTTATCTCCTTTATCTGTTCAGAACAATCTGGAAAATGTCACTAAATTTGAAATCAGTCGGCCCAGAAATTTTCAGAATAAAACTGATCGTGGGCAGAATCAATGTTCCATTTCACCACAATGATTTGACAATTTCATCAGAAAAAAATTGTCATGTTAAAAGAAAGAACTTCCCCCTTTCCCTGGCTTTTTTACAGAAAATGCGTACCTCAGCATCATTTGTCAAGATCTTGAACTTCTCCCATACATTTGTTTCCTTTAACGTTCACCAAAGGAATCCTAGTATGGTAGGTTTTCTCTATTCAAATTTCCCTATTGCTCTATTTCAGTTGGCATCGGCGATCAGGAATTTGTACTTAGTCCCCACCTCAACATTTCTCTAGTGCCTTGTGTCCCTTTCCCTTCCAACTTGCCACTCCGTCTACAAACTTTTTTCCACTGCTTCATTTATCATTGTTTTCATTAGATGTCATTGTCTTCTCACTGCTGTAACTGGCTTTCATGATTATGATTCCTTCAAGACCTGTGCATTTTTATTTTCTGTCCATATTTTGAGCATTCTTCTAAGGAACCACATTTCTGTGGCTTCGAACAATTTGCTTTTTAGGTACATTAAAGAGGAACATTCAATAGATAAAGTGCCTAAAATGAGAGTGCCTAATTTGAGACAGTCTATTTTCTGTTTATTCCCAAATCCCAACACATCCCACAAGCTTAAAAACATGGAAGCGTCCTTAATTAGAATTATAATTCGTGATGTCTTATTGTCTGTTCGTACATGAGAGATCTTTTAACAGGGACGTTTTAAACACCTGAGGGAATAAGCCTTGGATCTTCAATGCACTTACTTGGACCATCTCCTGTGAAAAGTATACCTTCATTTTCCCCAATTCATCCATAACTGCTAAATTGAATGCCTGGCTATAAGCAATGAAAGATATTGTCACATATTGGTGATCAGCGCCTATAAATGGCAGCGGCACTGTGTACACTCTTAGAGTTGAAAAATATCCTTAAGTGATCTGGTCTCCCGGCATAATAAGTGGGCATTGACTGGTTCTGGGGCTGCAGACCAGCAAGCCCGGACAATAATATCTGTACTTTCATACCAGAAGGGGATAGAAAAATGCATTTAATATTAAAAGCATTGACAGTATTTGCCATTTATTTCTATACATAAAGAAGGGAAAGACGGTAAGCAGTATTTTCTAAAGACGGTCAGAACTGGAATGCCATTTCAGGTGACATTTAGATAAGGGAATTTTAATTTTTTTTTGTTTTCTTTAGAGGTTTTGGTTAGATTTCACAGACAGCAAGAGTACGCTCTGATAGACCAAGACAACTTGTCTCTGTGGAAAGGCTAAAATATTCCAAAATTAATAGGTTGTGGCCTTTCATATAATAATATCATTGTTTATCTTTCGACCATTTGATGTTCTGAATCTTTACACAAATTGGGAACCACCGGTCATAGTTTCAGCTTCATGAAGTGTACCAAATTCCTGACGGTCTCATCTAGCAGCAAGGGAAGAGCAAATAATTATATTGACATAATTTCCTCGGCAGCTGCATTACGCTTGTTGCGTCTTTAGGCATTGTTAACAACGGGTCAGAAATAGTCTAGCCATGCAGGCTTACTCGCATTTGTCTAAAATTTTGATATTTAAGATTTGAGTTTAGCCAGAATATTTTTTTTCCTACTAATTTATATTTTATGTGAGCTGTAGAGTTGCAAAAAACTGAATCACGGTAAAGATGTAATCTCAAGAAGTCATTATTGATAATGATTAATATTGGGGGGGGGNNNNGGGGGGTACTGCTTTCTAAAAATCCCATGTCTAAACTTGGTGACATTCCATAACGTGACCATTCTGCAGAGTCGTCATAAGAATATTTAAAAGAAATTGTAGTACTAGTGGTACTGGTATTGCCCGATTGCCCTATTGTCCATATAGAAGTGTGGAATCTTTTAAATTTTTAGGAACGTTTAAGCCTGGTATTCCCTCCATGTTTGGGCAAGTCTAGTTTAAGCCATCCTGAACCTTCTATTAATTTCATCCGTCACCATTGCTCCACATGTTCTCCTTCTCAACACACTTTAAAGCAGAAAAACACAATAAGATGGCAACAACATTCACCTGCTGTCTTGTAATCCTTTCCCCGGATCGCCCTTGTAAAATCATCAGCATTTCAGTGAGCAGTATTGACTGTCATCTCTCTGCAAATTACCCTTTAATTCTTTCCTGTTTGAGCGAACATCCATCATGGTTAACGGTTTACATGGTAATCAACTCAAAGAGCACCATAACATCACAAGACTATACAAAAGACGCTGCTTGAAAGTAAAAATCTTTGATTCCATTTGTTTTTTTTAAATAAGGATAAATTTATAATCCTTCCACTTACCAACACCTGCTAAACATGTTCCCTGTTCACCTCGAGGAAATGGAAGTAGAATTTTGGAAGTCTTTATATTCGTCATGACACCTCGAGGTCTTTGCTGCTTTGCTCTACTAGGAACTTAGCTCCATTCAAGGAGTTGCAAGGCTTCCTCCAGTAAGGTTGTTTGTTGGCAATTTTGGTCCTCAATTTTGTCTCCCAGGTCAAGGCAGCCCAATTCTGAGTGCTAACGGCGTCGTAGATTTAATTGACAGTTTTGGCCAGTTCTTCTCTGGAACTTTACGCAGTCGCCCTCAGGTTTTCAGCTGCATGGCAGTGCAAGTTTCAAGATCACCTTCTTTCATCTGGTTCCTTGCAGGGCATTATTTGAGGAATTGACCTAATCATAAAGGGGATAAAAAATCCTATCGGGAAACCGGAGAAAAAGCACGATGCCCTTCTCCCTGCCCCTTCTCCTCCGCCTCCACCCCTTCTCCCCCTTCTTTCGCCTTTGTTTCATCAGTTGACAGTAACATTTACTTTAGGAATTTTATCAGCGTTGAGCTCTATTCGCAGCCTCTTTACGTTGTTTACGTTCGCGGGTGGCATTTCTAAGGCTATTAATGAAATGATGTCCTTAGCACATGGCGAACACTGCAGTGAGCAGTGAGAATGGAGACATAGTTAAATGTAAATGGAACTTGCATTAGGTGGTTAAACATATCCAGTTACTCGCTCATTGCCAAGTAAATGTCGTGGCAACAGCTTATGTATTGAAGGTTCTTGGCACCTATTAGAAGGGCAAATCACTCATTTGGTACAACCCAATTAATCCGCTAATATATAAAAGAAAACCTTGTTTTTGGCCCTGCCAGCCAGTGTCAGGGTGTAGAAATGTGTAAAATGACCTGTAGTCTAGATAAAACATCCACTTTTTTTCGGGTACAATTTGAGCCTTCTAGATAATTAAAAAAATGTGTAGGCCTACGTATTAGCACGCGGCCAAAACCAGCCATCTGAAAAATTGGGAACCATATCAGAATTCGAGGTGACCTTTTTTGAAAGAGATTTATGAAATTTTGGGCGTTGACCCCCCGCCCTTTTTTTTTCTTCCCGTTAAAAGATCGAGCAAAAGTACTTTCCTTCATGGGATAAACTTCCCGAAATCAGTGGTATTTGTAGAAAAACACAACGTTAATAGGGCCAAAAAGAGAAGAAATAGGTTCCAAGATCATGTTTTGTGCCAAGCTTCACGCAAGCAGATCCATGAAATGCAACCATCAATTTTATTGGGGGGTGGGGNGGGGGGGGGAGAGGAGGGAGAGGGAAGATATATATTATATAAATAAAGAACATCAACTGGCTCATAAGCTATGCCGAGGACAAAATGGGCGTCTTGCTTCAATCGTACTCCAAATTTATACCGAGCATAGAATTTCTCTACTAGACGTTCACTGCACGACTTTTATTGCACAGAGTTTTGAGATCGTTCAGATTACGGCATATTGTTGTATAGGCAAGCTAGATTTTATACTGACTTGCAGTTTTGTGCAGCACTCAATTCAGATAGCGATATCATTATCAGGTTACAGATTCAAACTTTATATCATAGTTGTTTCGTTATATTTAGGACGAGGAATAATGTCCGTAAAATTATCACCCTGCATTGTCAAGAAGCAACAGGTGAAATGAGCGTTCTTATTTTTGATTTTCTCGCACTGAGATGGGACTTCTACAGCCTTTTCTGAAAATCTAGTTCGTATGGAAATGCCAGCGTTCCTCTTTCAATGAAAACTTTTTCCGGCATGGAAATGACGGAAATCCTTGGCACATCTTTTTTTAAAGCAAGTTACGATGTTTTTCTGCTCCCATGGAACATTTTATCGATTTACATTATATTGAAATCTATAAAACCTGTATTTATGGTTGGGAAATTTTGATAGCAATCTTTGAGTCTTTATTTGTAATTAATATTGTAGCGACAGATATGCGTAGTATGATATGACATTTAAACTGTAAAAATAACATCTACCTATGTAGACAGTTGAGTGCGTGGTTCTAGTACAGTATCACAAACACAAATATCCTACTAACCAATTTAAAGAAATCGGTTGCGGCCTTCTCATTAACGCAAGTTTTCTTCTTAACCTAGTATACCCGCCCACCTTATTGTGGAAAGCTATTATGCGAAACGTGATGCTGTATGGAAATACATTTCCAAAATAATTTCCAAAATGATAGCTTAGATCATTCTTTTGAATTGTGCAATGCTTAATGCGTAATATCTTAAGGCCATCTTTGATTCGTAGTGAGCGTGTCTGAATGCCTTAACGTTGGAAGTTCTGAAAATCAGTGGCGTAGCAATTATGCGCTGAGATTAGGTATTTTTTTTTTTTTTGAGGAAAGGGGGTGGAAGATAAAAGGAAAGTGGGAGGGGGTGGTTGAGTGGGGCGCATATACATCAAGAGACTCGAACTATATTTACTCCAGCGCTAAAACAGAACACTGAAGTCCCAGTAATTTATTTACAGCATCATAATTATTCCCTGCATCCGATTTTAACTTTGCATTTTTTTTATCAGCACCAAGTGAGCTCATGCATGCCTCCGCACTATTACTAACAAGTTTATTTGCATGCCGGCCGGCAATTTTGTATTTGTGATGCTATACAGAAACATTACGCTTAATTGCCTATTTGCACACCATTTGAATTGATAGGGTTGGGGTGGAAAGACGGGATTGGAGTAATAACTACCTACACATTTTTTGTTGGTAGGGCAAATTGTTCCCTATTAAAGGCATCCTTGTCGCTACATAATATAATTGTGTCGCTGAGATGCGGCATTTCATGCAATTTATAAGCAGCATATTCCATTTTTTATTGACAAGATTTTTTTGCAAAAACAAGGAAATCCCTCAAGCTACTTTTTCATTTTTAGTGGTGAGGCATTTTCAGGCATTGAAAGAGGAAATGCCGAGCTCATGGAGAACAAGAGTCGACTTGGATCCCGACTTATATTTTCAAACTTCGCACCCCTCACTCTCCCACAACCCACGATTCCACACCCCGTCAAACCTAAAAAAATGCTTTAAGAATTTCAACTTCAAAGACTGGTTATCACTCACAAATACAGCAATAAAAACCGCTCACGTTACCACAGATGGTTGTTTACGATATCTAAGCTCCGTCTCTGCATACATTAAGCATTTTACATATATATTAAGTGATATCGGTATCTGAATAAGGCTGCACGATATCAGCATGTGATATCGGTATCTGAATAAGGCTGCACGATATCAGCATAAAACTTTAGACATTTCAGAGATCCGCGAAGTAAAACTATCTACAGTATGATATAATGTCAATTTTGGAACGTATATTTATCTAATTGTATTCCCAACGGAGCAGATCGTCCAAAACCCAGTCACTTTATACTCTTTTTTTGCATTTTCTTGAACCAGCACGAATCTCCCTATATAAGCACTCATTTCGTCCTCGGCAACTGATTGCAGTGAGCATGGCATATATTGGGCGCAAAGGTAAACTGTACCTTACAATAATGAAGCTTAATCTATTAAAAGGCCGATTCACTATGGGCAATCCTATTAATCCGTTAATAAAAAAAAGCCCCTAATTTGGGGCCCTGCCAGACGTTCACGATGCAGAAATATGTAAAAACCTAATTTCGATAAAGCATCCAGTTTGAAAATTGCAGGTGCAATCTGAGCCTTATAGAGATACAAAAGTAGTGGTTGGCCAAAATTAATTAGCCTAATGAAGAATTAGGGACAAAGTCATAGGTGACTATTTGATTTTATGAAATTTTGGGCGTTTGTTCTCTCCCCCNTCTCCTTAGAAAACAAAAGCAAAACAAAACAAAACAAAACAGAAAAAAAGAGCTTTAGAAGTACTATAATCTTGATGGGAAATACATTCCAAAATTAAAGTAGAATTTGTGGGAATAACACATTAAAATTATGCGGCCGAAAAAGAGAAATAATAAAATCTGCACATTAATACATGGAGATGCTATCTATTCCTGTGCCATTTTTATCTGCTGCCAACTTCGATGATCGGTTTACATTTGAAGGCGCTGTAAATTCCCTGTTTTGTCCAAGAATGCCCGAATAAAAAGCGATCCGCATTTTACACCTCAAAAGTTGCTTACATTGCATTGCTATTAAGTGGATGTAGATACATTTCTCTACAAATGAGCACTTATTTCATCATCAATAACTGGTAAGCAATGAGCATGAGATGTCATGGGCGCAATGGTAAAATTATAGGAAACTTAAGGAGAAAATGGACATTTAAATAAAGCCCGTGCTGCCTATTTCTGTGGACATGCCACCGCCTCTCTGTTACCACCTTACATGACATCCGTAAAAACTTGAAAGCGCTGTGACTTTCTTTAATCTTTTTGGTTAAAAATGTCTCAATATAAATCGGTCCACATTATATTTCTCAAAAAGTATCTTCCATTCCCAAGACACTTGCAGGGTTTGGATGCATTCACGCCACGCTGGCTAGGATGCCAGATTATGCAGATTTATTCACGCAGTTGTGTAATTCTTTTGAGCCAGTAAAGCTACTAGAGTAAAAAACTTCGACATGGTCCGTCAACTGTTTGACTTATCGCATCATTCTACAAGTTACAAGGCTGCGAATAGGGCTTTTATTTTATATGCAGTATTTTTTTTTTCTTTAAATGAAATTGGGACAGTAGTTCTGTTATGGTGCATCATTGCCCTTTATAGTCAGTTCAGCTTCGATTTTGTTTAGTCAAGTTGGTCCACATTCATGGTTTTCAGTCGCATTTGACCTGTGACTTCCAAGGCCCGTCTCTCGTAATATTAAGTTCCTGACGTCTTTAAGCTCTTCTTCCACCGGATCGGATCGTCTTAGTATTCCCTTTAACATTCTCTCCCTAGACACGACATATCTCATTCGAGGATTAAATACTGTTTACTTATTGCGTTTAAATGGTTTTAAAGCTAGATTCTAAAGCCACAAGTTTTCTTTGCTCATAAAAAAAGTCTTAGCTTCAGGAAAGGGTATAATGATCCCACGCCCTTTTATTTACCGCGGAAAGAAAACGGTGATGGATTTAAATGGAGGGGAGGGGAAGTGTAGAAAAAGATTGTGGTTTGACTAAACGTAGATACGCTGTGGACTTCCAACATGCTATCAGTTTCTTCTCGGATGTTTATTTCGATATGCCTGTGTGACCCTGTTCTATTCCTTTCTCACAAGAAGCATTTGCTCATTGCGACACGATTCAACGAACCCTATGTGGCTCTTGTCCAGTCCTATGGGTCTCATAGATCTCTAGGGTCCAGACTTTGGGGCTTAAATTCTGGGGCCCATCAGTCTTCAAAATTCTGCTTTCATCTAACTCAGTGAGTCATTTCTGTGAGACTTTTTAAAGAAGCTCCTCAATGATCAAACTGATTTACTTTTTCATGCATTTACCGTAGTTTTTTTTTTAAACTCACTCTAGTTGGATTAAAGAAATAAAAATTTTCTCTCACAAATGACTGACTGCGCACAAGCGCAAACACATTGCAGTGAATAGACCATGAAATTTTGTGTAAATCCAGGAAAGGTTACAACAAAATTACAGTTCCACAACACAACTTCCATTGTAATCATATTATTCTGATTATAACGATCCTTATAATGAAATGTCCGGGGGTGGGTGGATGGGGGGAACGCTTAACCCTCTAGTGTCCAGCGTATCAGATCTAATACATTTCGTGGAACAAAGAAAAAGCAAACCAAGATCATCACCCTACCATAATAGTGTGAAGTCGCAAGAGTGGGCATTAGCCTGGATATGAGACTTAAAAATCGCATTATTATTATTGTTATTATTATTATTATTATTATCATTTTGATGCTTGTTCCAGCATAGTGGATCCAGAAGTGATCCAAAAACTGGAGCTCGGACTTTTTGTGCCATTGTAAATAGGGCTGGGCACTAGAGGGTTAAGAAGACTTGCTAATATCTCATTTATCGCTATGAGTCCACTGTAGATTAGGCTTAAGGTGTCTATCAACTTCACTATTTTTCGGCTAAATTCTGCAGTTAAAAAGTTCCACATTCCCATCACTGTAATGCTCTTTTTGAGCTGGGAAACAAGCGTTTTCTTCAGCTACACATACACTAGAAGTGTGCTCGAGAGAGAGAGTTCCAGACCACTTTCTAGCTGCAATTTGCTCCTCTGGTTTTAAAGGCACTTATTTTTGTCTGCAGGCTGATTGAGACCCAAGTCCCCTTTCTAACATGTATGGAAAAACTCCCGCGATGTTCCATTCAGAATTAAATATGTTATGGTATTTTTGAATGTCATGGTACATGTATTTTTTAATGTCATGGTATTGTCGAATGTCATGGTATTGTCGAACCCGGGAGACTGATTTCTACGTAAATCACTGTCCTGCACAGACGGCTAGTATTCATGGTGAAAGGAACTTAGTATAGTATAAAAAATGAATTTTCAGTCAAGAACGGATGTGCGATAAATTGAAACTATTTCACTCCTTAAGGAAACCGTTTTACAGTGCCATAGTTTTATACACATCAATCATACACACTATTACAAATGTACTCATTCACACGAGTC
>JAWQUT010000981.1:51845-75132 GCA_033807755.1 Ellobium chinense
GCAGAATCATCAGACCATGAAATTATTACTGGACTTTTATTGACATTATTAGTGAATGAACAGCTGATCTATCATTCCTGGCAATACCAAATACTGGTACTCGACCAGCAACAGTGGCCGACGGTTTAAGTGATTTACAATATTACGTAAACACTTAGAAATAGTATTTCATTTAAAACTTGCCTTAGTACTCAAAAAAAAATTGAGAAATGAGAAAATATACACATATATTTTGAGAAATCAGTTGTACATGTACATATATTAATTGTAGTGTCGGATGTTTGTAAGTTGTTTATTTGGAAGTTAATTTACACGAATCCCTTGATAAGTTTGCGTGTTACGAAATCAATCCATTCAGAACAAACGAAACTCCCGGAATCATGCATTTTCACTGTTGAGGCAGATTCTGTCCACAAGTTGCCTCAGCATAGTCTTTCTTAGGTAATGAGGGATGAACTTCCCATCTTGTCCAGTTTCTCTCTGTGCCTATTTAAGAACAAAGAAAATATAAAATTGGTGACCCTTCAATTCCATTTAAATAGCTTGTCACATGTTCTTTATACAATGTTTTTGTTCACTTTGTAAGATTTAAAGCAAAACGTAATTTAATTGTTAATAATAAAGATTTGAAAATGTAATAGCGCCCTGGCGATCTGTAAATAAGTTTTTAGAAACCAAAGAAGCGGTTAGCAATCACCAAAAAGTACTTTCACAATTTTTTTAATTGACGAAAGTAATTATAATACTACCTGTTCCATTGTCTTGGGCCCACAGCAAGGATATATTACTTGAAGTTTGAAGGGGATTCATGAAAAAAATGTGCTCAGTTACAGTGCAGGAGTTCTTTTAATGTGAAACTGACAGGGTCTGTTCAAAGACACGGAGAAACTTGCACCGCTTATGAACGCTGAAGAACTCTTCTCTTCCACTAAGGTATTGCAACCGGAACTTCCAAAGAGTTCTCTGTGCGTTCATCAGATGTTGTTCGTTTATCCCTGTTCATGACCAGAACTTGGCTGGTTGACACTAAAGGAAGTCCTTATCTGCAGCCGGGAATGTTTTGTCACGGAGCATTTTAATAATTTATATATATAATAAATGGGTTTTATTCACTTTAAGTGTGCAATAATGGGATCGAGTCACTTTCAATATGTAATAATAGGGTTGAGTCACTTTCAATATGTAATAAATAGGTTTGAATCACTTTGAATATTATGTAGTAATGGGGTTGAGGAATCACTTTGAATATATGTAGTAATGGGGTTAAGGAATCACTTTGAATATGTAGTAATGGGGTTGAGGAATCACTTAAGAGCGGGGTCGTCAGATGTAATGCAACTAGTTTAATGCTCGCGCTTGGGCATCTGATGGCCATGAACTCTGTTGGGGCCCGTGAAAATCACCCAACATTCAGGGTGGTCTCGTATACTGAGACATTTTAAATGTAATTTTCACACCGAATCTTGGGTGGATTTCTTGGACACCAACACAGTACTGACCATCTGATGTCGAAAGTGCAAGCACAGCGCAAGTCAGAAGCAGCACTTTGTTTAAATTCTAGGAGTGAATGGTTTTACACTTGCATAGGTTTATGAGAAAATGTTTATATTTCCATAGCAGGGTTCATGACATAATCATTGTATTTATAATCGCTTTGCTTCGCCAAGACCCCACAGTAACAATAAAGGATATTAATTAGTCACCATGGAAATTATACCTTCATTTGTTAGTCAGGGTCAGTGTAGATTTAAATTTAACGTGTCACATTTGAATACCGAGTTGGTCCACTTTCGCCACACAGGAAAGTCGCAAGTTTCAGCCTCAGGCAATAAGCACTCTAGAAGTTGTGACTTTTGTGTGTGGGATCGGGTGATCAATTCTGTCTTGACATGGGACATATTTGGAGACATGCATGTACAGTAACATGAAGCATATTCTGATCCATCTGTATTCCACATTAATATAACAGGTCCCCACGGGTACTTTACTTTCACAATAAATCTTAAAATGAAATTATCAAGTTATGGTATGGAAGACTGTTTTGGAGAGAACATTGTAGGCAGATAAGTTTATTGCGTAATTTTAAAAAGATACCTTGCTTGTAACGTCATGTTCTCCTGTCTAGTGTAACTGTAATCGTGTGAATTGCTACATGGCGCCGTGAATGTGCCATAGAGTTGTGTATTTTCAGCTGTACAAATTATTTTATACTTTATGAAGGGCCCAGTTAGTGTTTACATGCAGAACAGTAGTACCTTGAATGTTTACCGGTTACGGTCTGTTCTTGGATGAAAGATATTTTACAACATCTGATGGTCGCGTCAGAAATTGGTCTTAAAAAGACAAGTGTTCTCATCTGATTACTATTTCTAATGTTGTCACCAGACGATGGAAACGTATCTCTATCAAAGATCACACCCTAACTGGTCAACATTTAATACTACTCTTTTGCACTTAAGCTCTTTTTTCTATTGATTCCTTCATACGTTCGTTGATTGTGTAGACTGACGCTCCACTTACCTGTAAAATTGGTTCTGTAGACTGTAATGCAACGCTTCAATAATTGTAATGTGAACTTCTCCCAAAACATCTATATCTGGTCTCCCAAAACATCTATATCTGGTCTATCTATAGTCCCATCTTCGCCATGTCCTCACCAATGATAAAATCTTTAAAGCTTGTCCAAGACAGACATTCAAAAAGAATATTATAAATCCTATTCTTTCCCTGAATGGCTTTCTTGAACATTGTCTTTCATTGTCAGCCTGAGGGCATGGGGAATAAGGGCATGGATGGACTTAGAATAATGCTATAAAACGCATTTTTTATTATGAAAAAAATTAGCCTGAAAAATATATACATGGGCATTTGGCACATTGTATCTTTCAAGATTGTCTACCTTAAGTTATTTCATTACCTAGTTTTCAGTTGGTTTTTATCGTTATTTGGTTAATTATGTCTTACTGAATTTTTTATCGGCTAAATGATTTGTTTGGTTAAGTGATCTGTCCCATCATAATTTGTAAATGTGTGCTTATACGCCACATCGTGGGCGGGTATTTTGTGTACATTGTTCCCAGTCGCTGTGTTCCTGTTTGTCTCACGGCAACATTTGACGGCAATAACTTCAATGGTGATCATGAAAATCGCGCCAAATGCATACTTATTGTGCATATCCCCCCNNNCCCCCCCCCACCTAAATCAGCTCGCTGAATTTGGGTGATTTTTAAGATTATCATTCTAGTGTTTATCGTCAAATGCCAACGTGAGCACACAAGCAGGACTGCAGACATATGCAGCAGTATAAAACATACTTATAATTTTCCATGTACTCTCTGTATTTTTGCCAGTGGCTGCCTATAATCTTACTGAATACATTTTATTTAAATAAGTTTACAGTGTTGGACTGTATACAAGTTATAAAACGTATGCTCATCAATATTAAATCCTAAGAATCAGCCCCGATATCTACATAAAGCAAATAGAGCATAATGTCATACACTGTTTCTACCGAAAGTTTGCTCTTCTATAGATGACTTTGTATGCATTATGTGCCATTCACTTTTATCTACTACCAATGAGCCACCAGTGACCTGTTATATGAAGTCTCATGTAAAGTTAATACATACTATTCATGTGACTTCAGTAATATTCCATTGGTGTTTCAGGG
Organism: Ellobium chinense; assembly: GCA_033807755.1. Taxonomy (NCBI): domain Eukaryota; kingdom Metazoa; phylum Mollusca; class Gastropoda; order Ellobiida; family Ellobiidae; genus Ellobium; species Ellobium chinense. The sequence goes on from JAWQUT010000981.1 coordinate 55,516, forward strand.
TTAGTGGAAAAGGGTGATTGGTTCATTTACGCATACGTCTATAAAGAAGGCAATTATGCTGCCCATGTTTTTGGTTTTTTTTTATTCATTGAATCTTTTAACTTATTTATTCTGATTGTTCTGATATCTGGATTCGAGTCCCTTACTGATTTTGAAATTTTAATGCCCCCAAGTTAAGAGTTCCCACTAAGGCATCTGATGGTCATTAACGTTGATGGTATCCATGAAGGTGGCCCAATATTCAATTAGTCTCGCATACTGAGACGTCATCGCCACCACAGTAAGTTTTACATGGAATTTTGGGCGGATTTCCATGAACACCAACACTGACACTGATCACCTGAGTCAAAAGTGGAAACTAGTGCATGACAACGACAAGATGCCTCTTTTGTCTGAGTCTTGTAGTTGACTGATTAAATAATTCTTTAGGTACTTTTATAAGAACATGCACAAATTATTTACAATTTTACTGTTATGTCGTAATACTGAAATACTAAGCTCCTCAATCATATATTTCGATCCAGTTTAATACATGTATTTGGCATTTGAATAGTCAACGAATTCAATGAACATTTGTATTGGTTATCATGCTCTTAAAATCACCTTGACATTTCTATTGACGCTTTTTGAGTCATGAATATCGTTCTTATGTTTACACGTTTGTTTGGTAAAGTAAATATTAGATACACGGACATAGATGTAGATCTAACTCGAATTGGCTGCCTCGAGTGTAGAGGAGTTAACCCTCTTGACTTCGAAAATCCTGGATGCGCTGTTTTTGCTATAGTTTAGTAAAGATGCCGTGTTTAGGGTTTGTATGGCAAGAAGTTGAATCCTTTTCGCTCCAAGCAGTTCAAGTAATTAGCAGATACTGGATTGTCCAGCTGCTAAATCTAGTTTGTATGCATTACTTTATGTGCCTCAATACCTAATGTGCAACAACGTTATTGATGCCTCATTAGTAATTTGCGTATGTTGTGTTCATGAAACTCGTTCAGATTCATCTCAGATGCAACTCGGCATCCTTCCTCGGCCACCCTGAACGATTTTCATGAACGCAACATACGCAAGCGTAATAAAACCCAAACTTTTTCTACCTGTTGGCGGTACCAAAGCTATTACAGCTGAAAAATTAGAACTAGAACTTGTCATTTTTCTGTAATTTGTTTTTGATTAACGGAACATGGCCTAGGCCAACTTTTCATTTTTCTCTGCAATTCTCACCCTGGAAAATCATTCACACCTAATATTTATTTTATTAAGTGAATATTTTAATTTTTTCAGCAGATAAACATAAATGACTGCATACTTTTTGGACATAAACAATGAACAATAAAGGCTGATCTTAACTCCAGAATTCGGTTAAAATTAATATATATACATGTATTTGTATATTACATTTTCCGTATATGTTTAGAATGGCGAGGTTACTTGCCTTTCCTAACTTGGCAAAGCACATCTGCACAGTTCATACCATAGATCTATTTTCAGTGTGTCTGGTGCTGTTAAGCTTTCAATGGTTATGAAAATGTTATTACCTCACCATACTCAACATTTCGTTTAACTGTAAAATACAAGGGTGTTTCAAGTAATGCAAGTGGTTGCTCCGCTTAGTCACTGAAAGGCATCTGCGCTCTCTGTTCGCTCTTACATTTCATGATCAAACCTTTATTGGTGTACATGAAAATCACTTAAATGTCTCTCACATAAAAGCTTTTGGCGATTTTCATCTATGCCGAAAATGTTTTAGTCATACAATGTCAGTGAACTTCCGGCCAGATGGACTTAAGGGATTTATGCGAGCTGTTCCCTGACAAGAATAAAAATTTTGTATTGTTTCAAACGGTTGTATCGATTCCATTGAGCGTTGTATGTGACGTAATTGGTGAATTGGTTAGCCAATTTATCTTTGTAATCAGTCATTAGCAATTGCAGCGAATGCATTTTACCAAATTTTCTCTGCATAACCCTGTTAGTTTGGAAATTGAACGCATCATAAAATTGCGTAATTATCAGTACTGTTTGTTCTCAAACACCGCCACGGCCTATATAAACGATCCAGATACACTGTATATGTGTATATTACTTGTAAATAACATTATGAAATATATTGTGTATGCTTTTGTTATATATACTCACGATCAAAAGTAAGTATACACCTCAATCATAACCCATAGCAAAAAGACAACGGGACAATGGGAGGTGAAAAGTGTGNCTGTATACTTACTTTTGATCGTGAGTATATATGTGTGCTTTTGCTGTATAGCTTTGTATGCTTGTTACATTTTGGATATATGAAAATTATATCTCGTTACCTTTTCTTAATAAATGCATGCGATTTTAGTGAATTTGCAACTGACGTGTTTCTTACGTGTTTGTATATGAAGAGATGGAGTGCAAGGTTTAGTTCTAAATATAGTCTGTTTCAGAAAGCAAGTAGTTGGCTTTAAAAAATTGTCCTTTAAAAACAAGTAATGGGCTTAGTCATTACAAGACAAACCACCGCTGACGCTGAAGACCAACTTTGATAGCGACGTTTACTGTGGTTGCAACTCTGATCCAGGATCTAGGAATCTTGTTGTGAAGTGTCTTTGGAAAAGTTTCACTTGCATCTTTAATCAATCCAGTCCTTTGTAAAATGGTTAGCTGGCTATAGGCAGTTTAAAAACGTATCCAATGCTCCTAGTAGCACCTGTAAAGCTAGCGGCACTATTCTATACCTAATGAATCAAGTCATTATCACTTGAGAGATAGAGATCTAGTCAAGAATTAAACTATAGGCACAGTAATAGAGACAAGTAATATCGAATACCTAGAAACTGAACAAGGTCTCGAAAACTGAACTTTTTATCAAACGTGTTAAATGGCGACTCTAAATTAACTAAACATCATAATATTAATAAAACAAAATATCGAAAGCTCAGAAAATTATCATTGAGTCAGTAGGATATCCAGACGAGCATTTCTGTATTATTTAAAACAAAAATTGGGCCTAAAATCTTGATTTCTTGAGGAGCTTCTTTGTCATTAAAAAAAAACTATTAAAAAAATAAACTTTAAGAACTGTAAAAAGGAAACCCTCATAATATATTTAATTAGAAAACTGCTAAGGCCAGTTCTGGGATGCTTCATTCACGATGATATAGAAAATGGATTTCACTAAATAGAACAGATCGACTTTCATAAATCTTACTTCTCAGAAAAAGAACCCGACACAAGTAGAAATGACTTTGGCAAGGAACAGGATTTAAATAGCTTACTAAATAGAGAAAATTTTAAAAAAGGCAAGAATTTAATGCCAGCAAAGAATGACAACAAAGAATGACATAAAAAAGGCAGAAGGAATCATGTAAAATAACCTACACAGTAAATGAAGTGGAGGGACTTTCTGCCAAAGCTAAAACATACGAATAAGATGAATATATATCGTCGGTGAAAGTCTCTAACCTCGTAAGTCCGCGCCACGACTTGTCAAAAATCACATTTGGTCTATTAATAACATTACAAGGGGTCCACAACCTTGTCTAAAAAAAACATGCCCTACTATTCTTTAGGGTATCTAGAATACGATCTATGTAAAAAAAGAGAGTTTAATACCCGGTAGCCTAAAAACAATTAGTTTTTTGTCTCTCCTGANTGTGTGTGCGCGCGCGCGCCTGCCTGCCTGCCTATGTGTGTGTCTGTGTGTGCGTGCGTGCAGGGGTGCGTGAGTGCGTAGGGGCCTGTACGTGTAAAACTTGGGGCGCAGTACATAGGCCCTACATGAAAGAAGACAACTTATATCTTGCGACCAGTCAAAATAAGGTATATGTCGCTATATTAAATATGAAGGTTAGATGGTGAATAAGGCCATCCAGATCATTTTATTATTTTATCTTCGAGAGTAAACTTTATGTCTATACACAAAATCATTGACTTTATGAGCAAATGGTCAGTAACTATGCGTAAATTTGAATGTCTGTAAGGTATAATAGATGAACTGTATATTATTAAAAAACGTTTTTCAGTTTCTCAGAATTGTGTACCTTTGCATGGCGCGACCCCTTGCCACTTCAAAACAACTACATATATTACGGGCCAGATCAAAATATTTTAACTTAATGATGGTATACACATCAAGCATTCTAGCTGAAAAGCGACTTAAGTCTCAATTCGACTGACTACAACACATATCTTGTGATGGCCAAGTCGGTTTTCCTTATGTGGCTGCACATATCCACTGTTTTCGCTAGTACTGAATGAAGTGTCGCTGTTTTCGCCTTTATTTTGACTCCATTAGGGAGAACAAAAGAAGGGGTGGGAGAAGTAAAAGAAAAAAAAAAACAGAAAGAGAGAGTACACCAGAGTGTTGTTGATGGATTGCTGATTTAAAAAAAAAAAGGCCTGTCTTTTTTCCTTTTTCTTGTTTACTTTGATCTTCGTCATGTGAACTTTCATGCGCTGAAAGGCCAGACCTACTCCAAAGATGATCTTGATAAATGCGAACAAATAAAAAAAAACTGTCACGCTTTCTAGGTACTGTGGTTTGCCAACACTCGGTTTGGGCACGCCATCTTTGCTGCCGTTTGCAAAAAAGTTAAATGAATGAAACGTTTATTATTTTTTGGAGGGGGGAGAGGGAGGAAAGGGTGGGGAGAGGCATGGGGGGATGGAGGTGGCGGGGTGAGGGGAAGTACTTTTCGCTAGTCAAGTCAAAATAACGAAATTCGCGAAAATGAGATGCTCTGGGAGGAATGACAATCACTTCCACTATAATATCTTTATAAAATAAAAAAATAAATAAATACTTCATTTACCCCGTAGAGAAATTGTTTTACAATGCCATACAGTGTTACACATTCCATTCATAATACAAACACATATAACACTTATAACCGTAAGTTTAATCCTGTGAAAGGCATCAGGTACTTGGGTACAACCCCTATCCTCACTCCTAAATCGCTCCCTTCCTGGTTAACCCTGTCTAACATTTCAAATGTAAACGATTATCAGTCTATCAATATTATTGCCCCAACTGCATTTCGTCTTGCATCGGTGGTTTCAAGTTTTATGGTCATCCAGGTATCAAAACTGAAAGCACAAGCTCTAAATTTCGCATATCTGCAATCCCATAGTGCACCTATCTCGCAGTTGGCCATAGGCGGGAGAGAAGACTTACAGTGTAACTTTCGAGTAAGCTTGAGAACTGATATTTGTCACACTCCGATATTCCTGATTACCACAGCAAGTGAACACTGGTTTTCAATCGTGAAGATGGCGAAAGGCACGAGATTCATCCTCACATTTATTGCTGTTATTGTCGGTAAGTATAGAAAGAGAGAGAGAAAGAGAGAGAGAGAGAGAGAGAGAGAGAGAGAGAGAGAGAGAGGAGACAGAGAGACAGAGACAGAGAGACAGAGAGACAGAGAGACAGAGATAGAGACCGAGATAGAGACAGAGACAGAGAGAGAAACCAAAACAGAATAAATAACATTGACAGGTTCTGAACGAGACTAATGTTGTCTTAATCATAATTGCATTCATCACCATGTATTAAAACTTGTCTTCCTCTTTAAAACTAATAAAAGCTCCTTTTGAAGTGCTTGAATCAGTTAATCATCGAATGGTTTCATGGCCATCCAGTGCCATCTATTTAAGCACACATGTGGCCTGTAATGATCTTCATGATCTTCAACCATTTTAGCTGAGAATGTTTTCTTAGCTGCAGCAGATCTATGCTGCGTATTATGAGCTAGTATTTCATATACAGTATATACAGTATGTCTTGCAGCCAGTCAAAGTGAAGCTTATGTCGTTAGACTAGGAACTAAGACATCAGTGGCCGTATGCATAATTCTTACGCTAGTTAACGCCCTGCGGTAACCATGGGAAACTCCCACCACATTAGTGCTCACTATAGTTAACGCAAAACGTTAATATACGTATGAATTATGCATATATCGCCACATGTTCTGAAAATGATAGAGATCATCCAAAATGGAATATATTTTGTTGCAGAAATCAAAAGTAAAAGTATAGTAATTTCTGTACACAAAACTACTGATTTTATGGACAAGTGGCACTTGATCATAGATAAATGTGAGTGTTTGCAAATCAGAATAGATGACTTTCATATTGAAATATTGTTCTACAGTCAGTTTTCCTAGACTGTTCCATGTTAAGTGGGCTAACTTCCTGCAGCTTCAAACAACTCCATCGTCACTTAATGAAAGTACATACATTAAGTTTTCAAATATATCAATAAGTCAGTAACCTGATTTTGTGACAAAATGCGACTCAAACGTCATTTTGACAGGCTACGAAATATATGACATAATCTCACATGAGTACGTCCTAAGGGCATTTTGATATAAAAATGTAAGAGTTTTATCACATTATAATTGCACTGTGGGTGTGAAGTGGACATATTTGATTACTTATTTTAATTAACTACTTGACTGCCATATTATGTCCAAGTAATTTTCGTATTTGTGATACCAATGATCTGCAACGAAAGATATAGAAGGAACTGTATTAGTATGTCACAGTATTATTTATTGACTTAGTATTGTCCCATCCGTGGGTAGCAAAAGCTATACATATGAAAATCTTGAAGTCTGCTGATTTCTATGCTTTTGTTTAGAAAAAAAAATATTTGTGATCCCTCGCAGTAAATGGGTTTAAACTATAATAAACAACTTATAATAATAATAATAATAATAATATAATAAACACGTATATTGTGTGTGTGTGTGTGTGTGTGTGTGTGTGTGTGTGTGTGTGTGTGTGTGTGTGTAAGCACACTGAAACAAGACAAATATCCTCATCCTTGTCCTTATCCTTATCCTTATATATACCCCGCAACTATATATACTGATGGTGTCACACTGATGTTGAATGCATGAACATTTTATTTTATGCTGTAAAACGTGCATGTGTCTTAACTGTGTTTTGTCCTTCTCAGGTGCAACATCTGTGGCTTCACAGAGTGAGTATTTCCAGCTTTATTCCATGAGTATATTGGTACTTAATTATAAATGCCTGCATGATGCCTGGCAAAAGTATACATATTGAGATATATGCTTATTCTCGAGGTCTATTTGAATAAAGAAATGACAGAATTATAATAAATCCATTCCTGCAAAATTTATATTTTAATGATGATGAATTAATTTGATATCCAAGGTTTAACTATAATAATTTTCTATAGTGGTCGAACGTCTTCATAATATGTTATGGCAGTTCCTTACAGTTCAGGTTAACTTTTTCTCAAGGACCACTCATGCCTCAGACAACTGGGCAGGCAAACTTTTTGAACAGTGAAGTGTCACAAGGGGCACCCTTGTGGCGGCTAGAGACCCCCAACCATTCCCTTGCAGCTCCTACCTCCTCTCTCCACACTATTCGTCCAAACAAAATCAGGTCATTGTTGTTGCTCTAAAGAGCTGTAACAAAGAAACATGGCTGTATTATGGTGATAACATGAAGCTCAAACTTTCCCAAGGTATAAGCTGACAAAATCAGTTTCTAAGTTTTGTTTGGTTTCTGTATTTCTGGAAATCACTTATAATTTTTTTTATAGCCTTTGCTAAGTTTTGCCCGGCATATCACTGGACTGGTTTCACATAATGAAGAGCCGCCACTCGGCACCCTCTCTCTCTCTCTCTCTCTCTCTCTCTCTCTCTCTCTCTCTTCTCTCTCTCTCTCTCTCTCTCTCTCTCTCTCTCTCTCTCTCTCTCTGATTTTCCTATCAAGCAAAATTTGTAATATGATAAGATTCATCTTCATGTAGTGTAAGACACAAAAATTCGACTTATTCTTAAAAAAAAAAAAAAGCTTTTCAGGAAAGTTTATAAATTCATCACTTTTCCTTTTCTCGATAGATATTCGATTATTATATACCAAGAAAGTATTTTTTTTTTTTTATTTTGTTCGTAATGTTAACTACCCAGTCACCTCTAGAAAAGCAAGCAAGTTTTCGTGAAACATGCCTGTGATTACTCTAGCTTACTCCTTAAGGGGAGGAGGGGGTCCTGACAATGAGGTTTTGGGATGAAATTATCGAGGTCAGGGTTTTGCTATTTTTTAGTTACTTTGATATATCTAGGATCCAGACAAAGTGTTGTTGACAGCAGAAAATTCCAAGATTTGCTTAAAAAATGCATCTGGAGATGGTGACTAAGCTTTGTTTTCGTCAATGTGAGGTATCATTGTCGAAATTACGTAACTTTGACCTATATTTTCAGCTATAAGCATCGTGTGGCATGTCAAGCGAAAGGAAAGTTTCTCCTCTACGACAATATATAAATATATATGACCAATGAACGTGTATGCCGTACAAATGTATGCTGAACTAAAGCATAAATTATGTTTAGCATCAATCCTACTGATATATAGCGAGGTCAAGACCTACTTTTAGCTCGGCTCAGGCCGACAAACATCGGGCGCCCATTTGATTTGCTCGTCGTATTTCGTGTGTGCTCGCCTCGATTGACCGAATTTTTTGATTGGTTCGGGCCATTCGTAATAGACGCGTTTTGTGGTTTACAATAACAACAGCACGTGAATGTTCGTGTACATGTATGAATGTGTCTCTTCTCAGTGCTCAAAATATTAGCCTCCTTCATTATTTATGGAAAAATTATTCTAAATTTTTGTAAATAAGTTGCTCATATGTGTTCAAAAACTTGCACAAAAACATATTTGGACTGTCATTGTTATTTCATTCAGATTTCACTTTTAAAACTTTTAATTGCCGATTTTTCAAAACTATCTTTTTTATTACAAACTTCCTATCTCTATCGTTATTTCTAGACTAATCTATATATTTTTTTGTATATTACAACTCCAAATGTGTACATAAAATGTAATAGAGACATATTTATTGAGTTAGGTTGTTTTTTTTCACATTTTCTGAAATTCGTGGTGTTTTTACCAAAGAACTGTAAACAATAGTCATTTAGCAGAACCCCATATTTGAAGCTGTGTAAAATAAATTTCATCAGGATATCCAAAAAAGCTATCTATTAGTGTTGAGAGAATATCTGTGGACATCTCTGTGTAACATTTCGAATGGATAGTTTTTCATTTGATGGAGGAAGTATCTATTGAAAATGACATATATATTTTCATGTAAATATTCAAGATGGCGGCAGTTTCCATAGCAAACAAGATATAAACATGATAATATTTACTGTTTTATACTAATTTGAACATGCTGAATTAAATAATGATCGTTTTTGTTTTTTTAATGTGGTAGTTGGAAAATCGCCCTCAGGACCCCCACCCCCCACCCCCTTTTTAACACTCCGTTTGGCGAGGAGAACGAGCTACTGAACTGCAGTTGTCTAGGAGATGAATTCCATGTTTTATTTGAATGTGAACAGTAATGACTGAACGGCACAGATTTTTGGATAGAAGATATTATGTACGACCCAACATGTTTAAGGCAAAGGAGCTGTTTGAGAGTAAGAAAACGAATGTTTTAGTTAAATTGGCTAAATTCATTGAAGTTGCGTTATAAACATTCCAATAACATGTATATATAGCTATTAAGTATTTAGAAGAGAACAGAAGTGTATAAGGACTGAATGATTATTAGTAAAGGTGAGTGTTACATATTATTGTTAAATGTGAAATGTATGAGAACGTTGTGAATGCACGTGACTGTAACAATGCATTGTGAACATGTGTGATGTTAGCAGCTGTAGCGCTTAAAATGTCATGTTCTGTCCCGTGGCATATTGTATTTTGCTCATGTGCCACGGCTGTGGTCTGGGCTTATTCGCAATAAACTTGTTAAACTTGTTAAACTTGTATAGAATACCGACTAGCCGAAGTTTGTAAAAGTTGATACACTTCAAATAACTATAATCTCTGTATACGCACGAAACTTTATTTGTAATTACTGTCTCAATATCTAGACTTTTATCTGTTAAACAGTTTTCACTATCCAAAGTAATTCGAGTAAATACTAAGTACACAGAAGAACATCTTTAGATGAACTGGTTTACCATGCAAGCAGCGGGGCATGCCCACCTTGGGCTGTGTAGACCATATTCAGTAGGAATGCGGAAGAATTGACAAGCTGAAGAGTTTTAGCGGTGATGTATCTTTCTATTGCATATATTACCATAAATTATTTTTAAAATTCTTTTTAATAAAATCTGCGCATAAACCGAGTCAGGCCCAAGGCCATGAATGCAGATCTGTATAGATTTCAGTCTATCTTCTCGCACAAGCGAGAAATTGGATACTTAAACATCGAATCAATGGGCTAATATGGGTTAGTGTCGACTGTAGGCGATACTAGTTTAGGCCTAGTCTATCATAACAACTAATTCGATGCATGGGAAATTGAGGGGGTGGGGGGAGGGGGAGGAGACACACCTATGCAAGAAGCAAAATGGAAACTTTAGACCCTTATAATCCTTTCCACAAAGCCACATCTCATGACTTAAGCGTGAATCAAGTCATAAAAATTCGTGACGATATTATGTCTCTTCAGAGTCACATTCACAGAAAAGTGCAGACTTTATTAAGGGCCTGACGCTTAACAGTAAACTCTTTCTATACACTAATCACTGTGAGTAAGTATAATAACAATAATAACAGTAGTGTAGCAAGAGATCGGTTTAGGTGTAAACCATTAAAATGCAGCTCATTGCGAAATACCGAACTCATTCGTTGGACTCCTTTTGCTGTATCTTTGTGAAAGTGCAAAAACTGGAACAAATCAAGAGTCTAGATTAGCCTATATTACCCATAGGCATTGTACCTTCAAGGAAGTCAAATCTTGACAAAAACTTAATGTCTGGTGTCAAAATTTACTCATACAGAAAAAAAATATTAATCGCAGTTCAAGTAGAGTTTTCGTAAATGACTGAAATCCGTAATTTCTAAATAAAGGCACACCATGAAATATTCTAGTTAATGAAATCTCTTACACTTGGACTTAGTCACAGTAAAATATTAGGCACAGCTTATTTAGAGTGTTACGTAATCCTGTAAACGGCAGTGTTCCATACCTCAGAAATAATTAATATTATTGTACAGATGGTAGACACCCAAATCTAACTGTGGTGAAAATTTGGACCTGTTATTCAAAATGTCCGGGTTGCCCAAATTTGACGTCAATTCTTACTGGACTATATTCTCCTGGACTGCAAAATGATGAAGTTAGATTATTAACGACAAAATCAAGTGTGTCACAATAACTTACAACTCTTCTGTAGCCATTTTCAATTTTTAATCATATTATGTAGTTTAGATAAATTACAGTTACTCCTATTTACCCAGGGACTAGAACCTTGACATGAAGGAAGATTTTGGTTATGGGCAGATTTCCAAGGGAGTTTTTTTTAAAGAAATTCAATGGACAAAAAAACAAAGAAAAAATATGAGAATCAAAGCCGATTTTCTTTTGTAGCTTCGGGAAAGAGATGGATATTAAGCATAGACAATGAGCTACACGTATTTAATATTAAAAATATACAGCAGATTATAAAACTTCTCTCTTATAAATCTGTGTTTTGTGCCACTGCCGACTTCTGAAAAAAATTGAAAGAAATCAGTGGCATGGAACCTGAGACACAGTGTTTTTAAGATTACTCCCCACAACAGGAAAAAACAAACAACAACAAAGATGCACTGCTATTTAAACCAGGATGTAGTGACTTGGAGTGCACTCCGATGATCTTGTTTAAAAGATTCACCTGTAAGATTGGCAATGAAGCATGTCAAATAGGGGCTTCACAAAAGCTGGATACATAATTTATACAGTAGTGTCTTAAATCAAGTTTTAAGTTACCAATGTGTCTAACATAATAAATGAACATTTTATAGATTCTATCAAATTGTGTACACATTTTCAGGAAATGCGCTCTAATTGTTTACTATTGTGCATTGTTTCCATCTTGCAGGAGGCTTTGCGAGCCGGTCTAGTTTTTTTTTACATATCTAGAAACAGATAAAAATATAATTGCATTGGATGTAGCTTTTAAGTGCAAGGTTAATATTATGTACCCCCCCCCCCNCCCCCCCCACCCCAAACAAAAAAAAACCAAAAGGTATTGGAATATTAAAAACAATTAGATTTAAATTTTCCCTTAAATTTCATGAAAACTATGAATTTAGCTTATATGTAAATCTACCACGGAGAATTGGGGGGTTTGTATTTTCCCTCCTTGCACCGAGCTCAAGACGTCGATACAGAAATTTTACTTCTTTGACATCGGGCTCGAAAGAATACAGATACATTGCAATACTCTTACGGAACGGTTGAAAAGGGAGGAGAGGGTGTCATTTNGGGGGGGGGGGGGGGGGGGGATGTATAAGGCGAAAATGGGACTAGTTACGCTCCTAACTACTAGTAATTTTGAACCACGGCAGGATATATAAGACTGAGAAATTCTAGAAGACATCCTAAGTATCTCTATCGTCACTCGTCAAATAAGTAGTCAGTTATCCCTAATGATGATGTCCGTCATGTAAGAATATTATTTTTGGGTTTTCAGAAGTCTCTGGCCAGGGCAATCGCTTAAGCAGACTATAAATACCGATAAACACCAGCTAAACTACCTGTTAAATCTCCATTTAATTTCTTATATCACGGGTAATTTTATCTACTACAAGGTGTGTCTCCCGGTAACTGACACCTATTGTTTTTCTGCTTGGCCCTATTGTTTCTCAGCTTGACCCTATTGTTTTTCTGCTTGGCCCTATTGTTTTTCTGCTTGGCCCTATCGTTTTTCTGCTTGGCCCTATTGTTTTTCTGATTGGCCCTATTGTTTTTCTGATTGGCCCTGTTGTTTTTCTGCTTGGCCCTATTGTTTTGCTACTTGGCCCTATTGTTATTCTGATTGGCCTTATTGTTTTTCTGCTTGGCCCTATTGTTTTTCTGCTTGGCCCTATTGTTTTTCTGCTTGACCCTATTGTTTTTTCTGCTTGGCCCTATTGTTTTTCTGCTTGACCCTATCGTTTTTCTGATTGGCCCTATTGTTTTTCTGATTGGCCCTATAAACAAAATGTGTTATTCTATAAATTCTACTGTGATTCGGAAATATTTTTCCCGTAGAGGTTAAAGTACTTTTTTTACCCGATCTTTTAAGGGGAAGAAAACGGGAGGAGGGGAAGGGGGGAGGGGAGGGGGTCGTCCCCCAAAATTTTTCACAAGTCTCTTTCAAAAATGGTCACCTTGTTCTCTGATTTGTGCTTTAACTTTCACTGGGCTGATTTTAACCGTGTGCGCATACTTAAAGATAACACACTTTAATTTTGCATCTATATGGCTCAAATTGTCCCTGAAACTTTAACATTGGATGCTTCATCTCTAGATCACAGGTCTTTTTACATAACTATTTCTACACCCGGATATTAGCTGGCATGGAGCCGGGGGGGGGTTGCATTATATTAACGGACTGAGAAGCTTATACACAAGCAGTGACTTAGCCTTTTAATATTGTCTGAAACCTCTCGGATGACTAGGTAAAGGGGAGTTGGTTGGGGTGGGGAGGAGGGAGGGGGGAGGGGGAGAATAATTTGCTTCATGGAACAATAGCCAAGCAAACAAGGAAATTTATTAACATGATATTCTCATGCAAAGGACGTTCGGCAATCTCCTGGGACAGGACCGCTCTTGCATTAATGCAGTTCATTTAGTCATTGGTTTAGCCACAAGATCAGTCCTATCCCGTGATTATCCCGGACGTTCATGTTCTACCTCTCTGAAAACAGGTTTAACAAGTTTGTTTATGTGAGCCCAGACCACAACTGTGATACACAGGCGAACATGGAATTTGTCTCCTAAACTATTGCCATTCTCTAGCTTTATTTTCTCTCACCTCCCCGTTTCTACTGGAAACTTGTGATTCTATGTCCTAAATTATGGGATTGTTCGTCCAACACGAATTAACAAAATATCTAGATATTGTTTACTTTCCAGTTTCTGTTTTAGACATCTGTGAAGTCTTCCTTTGCTTGAATTCTCTACTTGTATCCTCAATCTTTGTTAATGCTACAAAATGCCTGCTTCCAACTTTTCCAGGTTTCACGGAGACCCAGATGATTAAAAATAACCTCTAGTTTAGATGACCATAGAGATTTTTTATAATCATTATGACGGTAATAAAGTAATGAAGGACGGCATACATAACAACTTAAGACATCCTGTTCATATTTCCTGTCACTAAATTTAACCAGAGTGCAATCATGTTCAAGAGAAGTTTCGTCTTGTTAATGTTTTCTTTCCAAGAAACCGTCGCTCCCCACTTCACCTTCGATTCCTCTCTCCCCTCACAAATATTTCAAATCAGGGTTGCCACTTCTATTTTTGCCGTTTCAATATATTACAGAGTCAAAAACCAAATATCACTTAAGTTCACTTGACATTCATACTGAACCCTCTGAAACTGTTTTTGATATTCCACATAATATATTGTTTAAATGCATGTTAAACTTACTAGAGGGGCAAATAAATTAGTAGGAACAAGAAATGAGGAAACAAAAGCAAAGAAGGAAACTAAAAACGTAAACATTTCAACTTAGTTGCTTCATGAGGAGACTATATTATATGTATCGAGCTATATGTACATATATATGGAACTTACATGTTTCAACGTTCTAATTTCTGAATGTAGACTCAGAAGAGAAATAAAAGATGGCGGTGATGGTGCTGAGGGTTAAGATTAGGCTGAGTTTAGATCATGATTTTGTAAGCTGCTTATTACTTGTTCTTTTTTATTTACTTTTTAAATAGTGGGCCGAACTGTCAAAAAAACTTAATGAAATAAGTTTCTTACTTTGTTTTTTTTTTTCTCGCGGGCAATTTTTCGCTAGGTTTTTCCCAGTTTTCGCATTCTTTTACAAAGTCATTAGAAAAATTCAAATTCACCAGTCACTGAAAATCAACAGGTGTGGCAGCCCCGCTTCAAATTTATAAGCCCTCGACACCAGCTAATGCGCAACTAGTTGTAGCCGGATGTATCTTCCCCTGGTCCTTGCGCAAGTTCAAATAGTGTGTGGTAGAGTTGGGCAGGTTCGATTATTCCGCCGAATCACTTGACTGAGCCAAAGTCCGGATCTGACGAGGCCAATATTTTAAGTTCACATTTCCTAATTAATTCATAAGTCTTGTTCAAACACACTATACACATCTGAATTTTTGGTATAGAAGTTCTTTGTATTTCATTAGCTGTCCACAGACCTGAAATTCGAAATTCGAGATTCCGGGTTTGGACTCTTTTCAGAGGAATCTCGACAATTTGTCCATCCCAGTTTCGTAACTTTGAATCACAGGCTAAGCCGAACGTTAATGAATAGGAATACGCGTTCTGTACTTGGTACAGTTACCTGGGATTGGCTTAAGCCAATGGTAAACGATGTCAGAAAACAACATCACATTTGAAGACTCATCAATGACCGGGGCCTCACAGGAAATCTGTAGCTTAAGAGTGAGTTGGTTATGACTGATGTTACAGACTCCATCACATGGACGTATGGCTTTACGAAACCGTACAAATGTAACACATATTGCATGACATCCTGCAAGATTATGCTGGGTCTAACTCCCTTCATATCTGGCATACAAGGCCAGTAAAACTTTTCTCACACCAGAACTGGTGGAAACTCTGACCTTTCAGGAGAGAGTGCGTCATGTCTTGACAATAAATGATATTGTGTTTGAATGTTTGTCAGCTCATTTTTTATTATGTCATCCAATTACATTCAAATGCCTCTGGTTACAACTATAGACAGAATGGTCCTGTATCTTATGTAGAAAGGATATATCATACATAATTTAGTTTCGCACAGGTTATCGAGGCCAAAGACAGGATATAGATTTTAATCGAACACACGATTTAATGTTACTTCAAACTCACAACAGCGTCAGCAAGAATGTTTTAACGCCCTCGGGGACCTGGGCCGGGAATGGTGTAACCACACCCCTTCCATTTCGTTACATTCCATAAATACTTAGACAACATCTTAACTATCACATGACTCTTCCTCACATCCGTTCTCTCTATCCTCTTCTTCATTTTTTTTCCAATTATAAACATCTTTCTTGTCCTCCGACACGCTCCCCACCCCTCCTGTCCTTAAAAAAAAACCAAAAAACTGAGAAGATGGTGCGGATACCCTAGTCTAGATGTTCTCCTCTAGCGCCATAACGTAAACATCTTTTATTTCCAAGAAGATGCATGGCAGGTGCTGGTAGGGTTTTTGGCTCCCATTGCTTTTTCTTTAAATAAACTCTATTATTCCATAAATTCTACAGCGGTTTCGGTCTTTTTCCGCATGGAGATTAAAGTTATCCCAGTCCTAATTTTCTTTGGGAAGGAAAAGGTGGGAGGGAGGGGGGAGGGAGGGGGTCGACGCCTTGATTATTTTAACAAATCTCTTACAGAGACAGACTTCGTTCCCAATTGTGTATAGGCTAGTTTTATATATAAGCATTAAACACTTCATTTACATACTCATAAGGCTCAAATTGTATCTGAAACTTTGAAATCGGATGCCTTATCTAGATCGCAGGTCTTTGTACATATTTCTATACCCTGACATTGGCTGGCAGGTTCCCCAGAAAAGGCAGTTTTGTAAGGCTCTGATTCTGACGCCTTCAATTTGGATATCTTATCTGGATTACAGATAGCTTTATATATTCTTACACCCTGAACTTGGCTGGCAGGGAGATCCTAAATGGTAGATTTTATCTATTAGCGCATTAATAGACTTGCACGTAATCAGTTATTTGGTCTACAAATAGCTGCCACAAACATGAATAGTGCCAAGAATAGTGAAGGGAAGTAACTAAATAAATTTTACAGCTATTTTATCATTATCTCCTTTGGTGTAAGGTCTATGCTTTTGTTCTTCGGAAACGTATTGTTGTTTTTTTTTCTTATTTTGGCCCTATTAACATTTTGTGTTATTCTACAAATATCACTGTGATTTCGGGAAATTTGTTTTCCATGGAAGTTAAAGTACTTGTTTTCCCCGATCTTTTAAGCGGAAGAAAAAGAAGGGTCAACGCCCAAAACTTTTCACAAATTATGTCTTACGAAAAAGATCACCTCCAATTCTGATTTGGTCCCCAAGTTTTAATTTGACCGCGTGCGAATACATAGGCCTTCACACTTTATTGTTTTTATCTAGAAGGCTCAAATTATACCTGAAACTTAAAAACTGGATGCCTTAGTTCCAAAAACCTTAACTCCTCCCCACATTTAATTATTTCCTGTATATGTTTTGAGTAGTCAGTGCTAATGCATTCTCTACTGTTGAAGTGTCTCTTTCTTGCTTTTTTAATGACAGAGGATGGTATTCTTCTGGTGAGGTATATTTGCAGAGGGACACAGAAAATGTTCCATAGTCTCACTCACTGAGTTGAATTGGATGAAGTGTTGATAGCCTTTGTTAGTTCCTTGAAGAAATATGCAACTGTCAGCTGTCAAACACATCCATTTCCCTACAAAATGATGCTACTGTTGCTGAAATGTCTGTCTTAGATCATTCTTATGGCCCAGTTTAGAGTTTGGTACCTCTCAAAATAACCAATTCTCTTGATGACATACTCTATGCTACTTTGAAAGCTCCCATGACCCTACAGTTCAAGCCTAAAAATTTGCCATGGTAGCCTATTTGAGGCGGAACTAGTAGGAAATGGTCAGAGGAAAGTGACCTGGAAGTGACTGGAAGGGAAGGGGAAAAGTGCCCCCGCTAGGCTGGTCATTATGTTCATGTAAAATCCTTGGCATGAGCAGATGGTTTTTAATTGACCATATTTGCAACCCTTACTGGTCAAATCCAATTGTAATCACCCATTTAAAACCTGAAAGTGATCATATTGACATTTTTCAAAGGGTAATTCTTTTATTGATTGAGGAAGAAGCCTTGGAGAAACAAAAGTTTGGTGCATCTGCCCAAAATAATTTTTAAAAAATTCAGCTTCCTTTGGCAATACCATATGAGCCTATGGGGTGGGCTGAGAAGGGGTGGGGTGGTGATTTTTCTTAAGGGTAGGGGTGGGGTGGGGTGGTTGGGGGTAGGGGTTGATGGTGGGGTTGGAGAAGGAGGGAAGGGGGGAGGAGGGAAGGAAAAAGGAAGGAATGAAATCTTAAATTTAAAAAAAGAAATTGGTGAAAGTGATGCATTTCCTGCAAACACTGCGTTTGTGTGTCAAATGACGGGGGTCGCGTGAGGCTGGGAGGAAAACAAAAGAAACAAGGAAAAGAAAGAACGAGAAAACAAATATTTTTTTAAAAAAGCGTGTGTCATGTAAACTTAGTCTGCTGCACGCAGATCTAAATCTAAATTCCATACAGGCTGGATTAGGGGGTGGGTGAAAGGGAGGGCCTTAGGGAGAGAGGAAGTTTAAAAGACTGTCCAGAAAGCCTAGATGACCCCTTCGATCGGCATGATGTAAATTAATATTGTGTTTCTAAGTGGATACATACCAAGTACTAGCTGCTGGTTAAGATCAGTGTGTGTTGTATGTCTCAGAACTGGTATGTATGATTAGACTGCATCAATCTGAATATTTTTAATGTTCCTGGTCTTTCAGTGATAAGAAAAAAAGAGTTCTCTGCATGCTTGACAGACGACGATGCAAGCACTAGGCTAGCTCGGCATAATATAGCTCGGTCAGAAACCACTTTTATTTTTGTTATGGTGAAAATTATATGTATACTTCATCATACCACTAATTCTTCAGCTTTTACAGTTTCTGAAATATTATAGGATTTCATAATGAACGATTTCAGGCACTTTGTCATGAATTAACATTTTTTTTTCAAGGATTCAGCATTTCAACTGTTTACTATAACTCTTAATCTGTGATAAAACGCTTTATGGGTGTGTCAGAATGTTGCTATTTCCAGGTTTCAGCGTTTGTGTGTAAACCGTGAGTCGTAATTTAAAATGCTTTTTTAAGGATTAGGCATTTCAACAGTTTTCGATAACTCTTAATCTGTGCTTTAACATTTAAAATTTATCGGTGTTTTAGAATGTTGCTGTTTCCAATTTTAAATGCTGAGTTTAGCACTAAACAGGAGCCTGTAGGTCAGAGCATTTCAGTACTTTACACGTAAGCCGGCCTCTGACCCCTCTTCTGATCATGTTGTTATTATTAATATTACTTTTCACAGTGAATATCGTGAGAAAAGTTTCTACATTTGAGAGACAGGCTCTCAATGAAGTCGGCACTTCACTTTACTGAGAGTTTTCCTCCCAACAGACTCGCCGTAGCCGTTATTTATGACCTGATTCACACTTTATAAAGGAGATAAGGTGACTTTATAGAAAGGGTAAAAAGGCCTTCTATTTTCCATATCTTTTCATGTTTCAGTGTCCACCATGCCTTCAACAAAAAAATATACAAAAACCCAAAAAACCCTATACATCTAACGACTGTTTGAACTACACTAGTATCGCTTGCCGTCGGCTGAAAACATTATTGTTTTGGGGCTGGATACAATTTTACTTTTCAAATTTCTTGCTTATACTAAACGTCTTTACAGATCTGCACTCTGCACAGAACGTTGGGCCTAACAGTTTGATGTATAATCTGATTCATTTTATGCGTGGAGCATTACAGTGTTTTACAAACTGAAATGTTACTGTTACTTATATGAAACTGGG
>JAWQUT010000981.1:78423-95037 GCA_033807755.1 Ellobium chinense
TAAACATCAAGCGCATGGAAATTTCAATCGAAGCCTTGGTGCAACTGATATCCCGAAACTGACATAATTTAGTTCAAATTCGACGTTTTGAAGAATCAAAACATTTCCTCTTTTTCTCCATCATAATATGTTGACATTTCAAACTTCCACAGAGAAAAGTAACACCAGTACAATTAACCTTTATTTGCTTGGTACAAAGTGTCTTTTTTTTTCCATTTCATGTAAACTTTCAATTAATGCTAGTTATACGATCACATCGCCAAAGTGTCAAAATACAGTAAATCTTTTACAGTAAGTTTTCCACTAATCTGGGCCAACTACGAGATCATATTGAGTGGAGGTTCTTGGTCCTTAGTACCCTCTTCCCCCTGTTTCTCCCTGCCATACCCACAAATCACAAAATAAGCCCATCCATAATGATCTTGGCTATATTATATTCACCATTCTTGCTCTTAGCAGCTATCATAAAGCTTTTGTCAAAATGACGGTGACGCTGTCTTTAACTCTAAATTTAATTATAGGATCAGCATAATATTTGGAAATCAATTATAATTTCAAATTATACCCGCGCTGCACGGGTTGCAACTGATGACATGCCGCCACTATTCATACTGTAATTTTGACTGGTTGGGGAAAAGCTGGGAATGTTAATGAGCAGGCATGACCTCAGGGAGGTAATCTACTGGGGTGCTGACTTCATAATGTTGTGCACTGATCTGATTTCTGCACTGTATTATTTTGTTGTATTTATGACATCGGAAAGTCTTTCTTAAATAATGGAGTGTGTGGAAATTGACTAAGAAATATTTTTTTTGTGTCCAATTTAAAGGTGATATGTATAAATGAAATGTGCGTTTACAATAATGGGCTAAGATGTTATTACATACGGACTTACGAATGATACAGGATAGTATTAGTTTTCATAAAAGAAATGTGCATTTTTTTTTGTTTTAGAAATAGCAAACAAAACAATGTCACTTGGTACAGAGCTAAGGTGCATCGCTCCAGTTGGTTAACAAAAAAGGGAAAGTATGCTTTTTATAAATGAAAGTTATTACCTTAAGAAACAGACATTAATTGTTGCAGTTAATACACGATAGATGTTATATTAATATAAGCACCTGTACTCTCTCGTCTCTTGCTTTTAAACACTCCCATTGTATTAAATGCTTACTATATAGATGTGTGTAAGTTTGACCTTTTTATTCTAGAGGATCTGATTTCCACGAATGTCGGAAATAGCTTTTCGCGAGCAGGCATTAATATTTTCTCAAGTGTATGACCTTCCGAAATCTAATACAATCCTGAATGACTTTACAGGAATGTTTCTTCCTATTCTGATGAATTTTCACGTCTAAGAAGAAACCAAAAGGAAAGCTGGAAATCCAAACAACCGAAAGCTGTTGCACTTTCCATATGCTACGATTGCATACACTTGTGTCAGTCGAACTTCGTAACCCATTTGAAGAGAACTTCTTTCTCAGGAAGTATTTTTTGCGTGTCTTGAAAAATTTTCCTTTTTCGAATTAAAACAAAAATTAATATCTTTTGCATTATGAAACTAACGTCTTTGTCATACTTAACCAGAGTTATAGCTAATAAACTATTTGTTTTCTATATTGATTTCTTTGCTGTTCTATTGTATTACCAAAAGACTGACTGACATATCTACAGAGCGAGCAACTCTTTAACAGGTTTGGATCAAACAAAGAAACAATGAAAGAGAGAAACAAACACATAAAGAAACTCACTGAAAACAAAGACGCATTCGGATGTACAGAATAGACATTGCCTGACTGGCACAACAGCATTTGTTTACAAAGAGCAGAATCAAAAGAATCACATTACATCACCCGATCTATACAAATAATCTAAATCGATTTAGTATAATCTCGGGACTTTCTTAATGTGTATTTGGGTTAGTGAAATTGTGAAAGGGATAGAGGTGGGTAAGGGAAATCACCCTTGAAAGATTCCTTCGACATGTCAGTGTATTATTCTGGTAACACATTTTCCCTGAACTCGATCCTATCCCTAGCCTTGTCCTTAAGCCTAACTCAAAAACACTTAAAGGAGCATGGATATTTTTTTGCTTCACAGCCTAATAGGTCCATATTCTGTTGTTTTTGTTTTTTTTGTTTTTTATCATAAAATTATACACGTGTATATTTTTCCTTTCGCCTGACAATTTCTGAGAAAACATTGTTGGATGTGTTTTTACCCTGTGCTCGCCGCCATAACTCGTGCTGCTTGACGTCAGAACGTGAAATAGGCTAGCCGACTATTGATCCTGACGGTTTGCGCATGCGTGTGCACCAATCGTCCTCCAGCGTTTCTCGCCTTATGACGTCACATAGCACGAGAGATGGCGGCGTACAGAGAGTGAAAATTCCGACATTCCACACTGGTTTTCTTCGAGATCGTCAGCGGGAAGGAAAATGCAGCGTTTTACAGTTTTGTTCAAAATATGTCGATTTTTTTGGACTCGGTTTCTGTTTAGTTTATTGTAAGCATATACCAATAATTAACATAAATATACATTAAAAGGTCAATAATATTAAACTATGGATCAAATATCAATCTCTTTTCCTTCAAGGATCATACAAATGGACATAGAACAAGTTACGATTTCTTAACGAAATAGCGGAACTTACTTAATTCATCGTCTAGGGACAAAAAAAATGATGTACATGTATCTGCCCATTATGGGAAAAACTCACTTCAACCACATTTAAGATGAGCAACAAGGCAGCCATGCTATACAGTTGTGGTGATATGTGTATGGTTGTTCGCTTGGGGCTTTCAGTGGGTTCCTCAATATGAGAGCAGGGCAGAGAAGTAGCTGGAAGACACGACATAAGATAATTCTCTATTGCTAATTATCAATATCGGGAACAAGAGAACACTTCTGCTCAGGTGAAAATATGAATAGTGAGTTTGTTTAATCATTGTAGTATGAATAAAGATAAAGAACAATGACATATGAAATATACCGTGAAAGTGAAAGGGAATGAAAGATGACTTGATGTGAGACAATTATAAATCCTGAAAACATTAGTTTCTGACTTACATGTATTTACTCACTCACTCACAACATTTCAGACTAGTTTAAGACCTGGCAAATCTTCTTGATTTTTTGTCCTCTCTTTATGGTTTAAAGAATTAGTAACAGGTAATCCAACAGGTAATAACAAACTTCGTTTATACATGCTGAATGGCGTGTCCATTATTCTTAAGGAAATACTATGTTGTTGGAAGGTATGTATATTATTTCTCATATTTTACCTATTGCGCTTATACAACAGCAAGTAAACGTATCCCTAAAAGTTCGTTCCATGTATTAATTTTAAAGACCAATTCACTCGCGTATTAGAACTTTACCATCTCAAACATAACTTGTTTGATAATGACTGACTAAATCGTTTATAGTTAACTTTATTAAATTAGTTTATCAGGGTACTCTTTATCTACCTGGAAATTAAGAGGGAAGAGTATTTTCTAACACTAATAGAGTTATATAATAGAGTTATATCAATATCAGAAACAAGAGAACACTTCTGTTAAGGCGAAGATATGAGTAGCAAGTGCCAGCCAGATTCACTTTCTAATCTAAGAAAAATAAATGAGACTGCTCACTTTCAACTCCTGTCTAAGAAAGCATGTAAATACCTACAACAATGATCGACAAATCACTTAGGTCATTCTAGAGAGGGGGAAAATACCTATTCAGGATTCAAAGTCTAACTTGAATACTATTAGCTTATTATAAATATTTTGTCAGTTACTCTGATACTTTATTATCAATCAATCAATCAATCAATCAATCAGTCAATCAATCAATCAATCGACCGATCCATCCATCCATCCCTCCATCCATCCATCCATCCATCCATCCATTAAAAAAACCAGAAAACAAACAAACAAACAAACAAATAAACACTGATTGTCATAATTCAATCTTGGAGTGGATCTCAGCGCCTACCGTAGATGTGATTTGGGAGAGGCATGTTACTGTTGTCACGTTGCTCTTTCTTCTCCTCATCCTTCTGGTTGTTCTATTTCCTGTAGACATATTGATCAAAACGATGACAAATGTGAGTTTATAGTCTCATCGGGTATGAAGATGCCAATGTTATTTTTCACTGTTGGCTATATTAGGTTTTACATCTCTCATTAACTTATCCCGGGTGCCGTGTCAAAGTACTTTCCAAACATATTGTTTAGCTCTTCCTCCAAATTTTGACACAAAGAAAAATGCCCCTGAGCCAGTTAGCGTTTGAGAACTTAAGCAGTGAAGCAGACAGACTCAGTAAACAGGGTAACCTTACACACCTAGCAACAACAACAAATTTTTTTAATGAGGGACTAAATCTCACCTATTCTGAGTCTACGCGTGTATTTGCACCTATCTAAGCCTTTGAAATTAAAATCCAACCCCTTCTCACCTCCCCATGGCAAGTTTACTGATTTTATAGGGATTATTTAAAATTGCATATTTGTACGCCAGGTGTTGTTGGCATCTTCATACCTTCAGACCAGTGTCCGCCCACATTTTCATGTAACAACCACTATAGAAGGCCGATACCTAAACAATTTTCCCAACCTCTGTGGGAGCATAATAAAGTGGCATGCATCTTACAAGAGCAAAATCAATAGCACTCTCTGCAATATACATTGGATCTGCTTATTAAAGTATATTGAAAATGTTAATAAGAGATTTTCCTAGGGCATCACATGAATTTGGAAAATATAGAAACCACGAACTTTTGATTGAGAGTTTAATGCCAAATGTGTAAGGCGACGCTTTTACTTAGAACAATACAGACTCGAAGTTAAAATTCTTGCTTTCCGCCTGATCAAGCTATGGGATCTAAGTTAGATCCAATGTCTGTAGAATGAGTTGCAATTGTATTATACTCATATAATTATGTCAGCATCATGTACAGTGCAATATCGCAAAAGAAAAAACCTTATGCAAGTGTAGGACAGTTCATCTAGAAACTTGCATACCTGAAAAAGCAGTATTATACATTATGAGTAGTGTGTGTGTGTGTGTGTGTGTGTGTGTGTGTGTGTGTGTGTGTGTGTGTGTGTGCGCGCGCGCACACCATGACAACAGGCAATTAACCAGGGAATCAAAGTAAATGAAACCTCGAGGTAGAAAAAAAAAAACAGTAGCAAAAAACACTATCAAACTAAAAGACAACATGAGAAACATTGTGAAGACCGACAGCAATAGTCCAAAATCAACAATAATCATATCATGAAAGTATATAGTAGCCAAGAATGAAAGGCATTACAGTAAAACAACTGTTAGTACACACTAGGAGAACACCAAAGACAGTGCTTACAATAAGACTTTACCACAGAACTAAAATATCTGAACACAGAATGACGGAACTGGGAGAGCTATTAGTATTAGATATTATGTAGAGGGTCATAAAATAATAATTTGTAAAAGTCTAAAGATAAATCCGGTCCATGGAAGAACGAACGAACTAAGAGGTAGAAATTTGGAGAGATTATGAAGAGCTTATGATTATGATATCAGCTTATGATATGAAGAGATTATGATCTATGAATGGGATCTCAAATAAAATTATTTTATCTTATTTTTGTAAACAAATCCAGTGCTTGGAAGGAAAGACTCGAGAGATGAAGCGGGGGACGGGGAGGGGGGAGATCTTCTAGAAATGTCAACTTACTGTTTTCGATAGTTTGCAGTCTTTCCTCCAGCAGTAGGCGATGAGGAAGACGATTGGAAAAAAGTTGAAAGCAGCACCGTATCGAAAGGCAATTCATTCATCTGGGAATTTGTTGATTAAATGATAATGATTTATCTGTTGATACTAGTTGAGTGATCGTGGGTATAATCTTAGATTTCCGCTCCACAGTAGGCACCATAATGGTTGTCTGAATCAGCTCTCAATACGTTTGTTTAACACGCTTGTTTAACACAGTATAACAATGTTCCGTGTTGTCTTTATCATCCTCACAGCCACTGCAAAATACATTGTTTTTCATAAACGCACCAAACTATACAAACACACCGTCCTTGATAAAGACAATATTTTTTTTTCAAATATGCAGAGGACTTCACTATTTCACTTTTAGGTGTTAATGTACCGCAGAATAATGACACAGCATCCAAGGGGAATAAATGCCACATTATTTAATAAACTCTTGTCATTTCTTCAGACTGACAGTTAGATTCGAATGTTTCTCTAATCCTGAGGTCAGCTGGCCCAGAAAGCAGCTGAGCTGATCTATGAACATACTTACGTAGATATCATTTGTGTCCTCGCCCTTATTCCCATGAACACCATGCTCGCGTCTTTCCTTGTCATTGTCAACATAAACATGGAATAATCATCATCATCATCATCATTTAAAACTGAGAAAAATTAAAAGCTCAACCTTAATTCAAGGAATTTATTAAAAATCTAGTAAAGAATTAAGACCGAAAATTACATCTAAACGCTTCGGCTCTAAGGCCCTTAGCAATAGAATGAAACAAGAGTTATAAATTTCGCAATAAAAGCAACCACATTAAGAAGAAAAAGAAAAGACAAGCATGGAAGAGTGAGTTAAAAGTCAGTTATGATCGATTATTTGATCGATTGGAGATACATCATCATCATCATCATCATAATTACCATCATCATCATAAATGAATTTTAAAAACAGCAAACAGTTACAGCAGACGATTTTCAGATCAATAGTCATATACTTTTAGTGAAAGACTTTTTTTGTACAAAGTTTCGTTTTTCAGAGGCCATCTTCAAGCATACAATCGTATTTACATTTTGCACTGGTAGGCCTACTTGGTAATAATGATGGTGGTTATGATGATGATGATGATGACGATGATAGTGTTAGTTTGTGTGTAGTCTGACGAAGGATCACTTTTAGAGTCGAACGTTCGCATTCATTTTATGCAATCATTGTAATCAGTGCTTTATAAAAAATTGAGCAAATATATATATTCTTCACTGGTATGGGCAGAACTTTTCTTTTTTTTTATTTTTGTTTCCGAAGATGATAATGATTATGGTCATCATCACTATGCAACAGCAACAGCAAGATCAGCAACAGAAGCAGCATTTTCACCACAGCCATAGCCACCACCATAACAGCATGCCACCACCGTCACCACCAACACAACCATCACTAGTCGTGCATCGACATCACCATTACTTAACATTGCTTATTTCATCTGCCCTGTGGAGATTAAGAGAGAGCAATGTGAGTATAAAAATATGAAGCGAAAATAAGATAGTGGCAAGAGAGTGCATGAAGTGTTATATAAAAGAGGCGCAATACTAACGTGTGTCAGCTCCATTTTTTTCTCAGCTCTGACAAAAAAATAGAAAAGATGATTTTCATCGATGCATCACCAGTAGCCCGTATGCATCATCCTTGCGGTAATTAACTTATCCTGTTAACTACAGAGAACACCACAATTAAGTTGGGAGTTTCCCGTGGTAACAGCGGTGATAAAAATTATGATAATTTAAAGACGCTAATGAACTTCTCATTTCGCAAACACAGCCCACGGATTTCCAGCCTTTATTCCCCTCATTCTGTCCTGGTTCATCATTGGCTGGCATGTGTTAGTTTATATACAGGATCTCTCCAATCGATTGTTTATACAATGGACCTATATCTCCCCGTGACCGGTTTCTGCGCACCTGGGCAATTTCTCCGTTAAAGGGACAGGGTAGTTACTTGTTTCACAGCCTAATCGGTCAACATTATCTATGTCTATATCTATATCTATATCTATATATAATAAACTCAAATTTGTGACATTGAGAATAACTCGAAGAAGTCGCAGAATACAGTCAAAAAATTCACAAAGTCTTATTATTATGTGTAGTTGTGACTTTTGGGTATTTGGCAAGTGACTGGACCATCGTCTACGCGTTTAAATTCAAAGAAAGCAAAAGTAACTAAAAGAACAGATTCGAAGAAAACAACTATTATTTATAATGATTTCTCTCCACGATGCCACTCTTGAATGCTGTTGAGCTGCGCCCAGCATCGCGCGCACCAGAGCTCATGGAAAAACTGCAAGACAAAAAAGTCATTTTTTGCTGAAATTTGGTGCAACTTTTGAAACGGGAAATACGCATCGCTTTTCAGTTAGAGAATTACCTGATTTAAATCCACGTGCATGAACTTCATATGGATTTAGCAACTACGGCCCCGTTCAAGAAAGGTAGTATTTACTGGGTTTTTTTTCATAAAATAGAACGGCGATTTTTTTTTTCTTTCCCCCGACAGGTTCTGAGAAATCATGGCAGACAAATCGGGATTTTAACCCTGTCCGAGCCGCCATTACTTGTGTTGCGTGACGTGAAAAAA
Organism: Ellobium chinense; assembly: GCA_033807755.1. Classification (NCBI taxonomy): domain Eukaryota; kingdom Metazoa; phylum Mollusca; class Gastropoda; order Ellobiida; family Ellobiidae; genus Ellobium; species Ellobium chinense. The sequence continues at coordinate 86,791 of JAWQUT010000981.1, forward strand.
AAACGGAGTAGGCTAGCAGATGATTGGACCAGATAGCTTATGCGTGCGTCTGCATCAATCATCTGCTGGCATTTCTTGCTTTATGACGTCGCGCAGCACAAGTCATGACGACACACAGGGGATGAAAATTTTGACACTCCAACGGTATTTTCTTACAAAACGGTCAGGCGGGAAAAAAAAGTATACTATTTAAAGTTTTTACAAAAATAATGCGAATTTTTTTAGGCAGTGAAGCAAATACCTACCCCTGCCCCTTTAAAAATCAATATTTTAAAAGACTGTTTGCTGTTCTAGAAAGTGAAAAAAAAACAACTATATTCAATCAAAGCATTTAACTCTTATCTTTAGGGTACAGATTCTGGGAGATCTGTGAAAGCTTAGGTATAGGTGCCTAGACACTGTAGCATTCTAAATGTTTCTATCTAAGGAAGAAATGTTAATTTTATCTAGCTAAGTGTATGATAAGAATTGTTTGTATTGAGCATATTTGGAAGTACATCAAATAAATAAACAGTGTAGTTGCTTTTCACTTTATTTATTTAATATATCATGGCTGACAGGAAGAACTTCAGACATTCAGGTGGACAGACTTATAATTACACGGCCACACTTGAGACGGACAAGCAGGCAGATAAAATAAAACAAAAGATATATTTGAAAAGTAACTTAACAATTCCACACATGATATAACACAACACAATACAACACTACACACCATATCCCAACCCACCTACCCACCCACATATATATCTTATTTATATACATAATACATATGCAATGTTAAAGAGAAAGAAAGAGAGATAGAAAAAAAAGAAAAAGATGAAGAGACAGGGAGAGGAGTCAATGGAATAGAGGAGTTGGGACAAGTTTCATTCTAGCTCTTGATGCTCATTCACACTGAGAGGAATATCATCTTGGTTACTTTTTTGTAAAACAACTAGTCTGTAATTAAATAACTAGTAACAAAGTGATAATTATCTCCACAATAGCAGAATCAACACAACCACCAAATATCTTGCAGGCAGTCAAACTGAGGGTTAGATTGTCTTTTGATTATATCAAGTTAATGGTATAATATGATAGCAAAAGGTAGGTACTTTTATCAGGTAAATATCTTTTGACCTAGGATTATTCTGCCCCAAGATATGTCATTTGAAAAGTCAAGGAGTATCTCTCCGTCCCCCTCCCCTTTCCCCACCCACTGCAATGCAAAAAAAACAAATCTGAGAAAATCATGAATAAAGAACAGTTTTACATTACAGCAAAAAAATATAATCTGCCTCACAAAATTCAAATGTATCAACATTTAATTACTAACCATACACTCATAAAATTTCCAATTTTTCTTACATAAATGCTTATACTACCAATTTCTGCAACAAAATTCAGTACTCAAAAGGCTCCAGTCATCTTCAGGGCCTGAAATCTCAGTTCCCTTTCCAGCAACATAGGTCTGGCTGTTAGTTACACTTTTCTGAAATCAATATTTGTCCCATGAACATGCACAGTGAGTGGAACTCTTGATAACATCACCACCTTTTGGATAAAGTCATTTATATGTATTATCAGAGGTTTTGTGTTATCCATGGTGCTATTTATGAAAAACAAAGCAGCTGGGACCGTTGAGAGAAAGCATGCTAAGCACAGGATTGTTTTTAGCAATGGTTATGTTAAAAGAATTCCATTGCATACATGTACAAGTAGTGCAGCTTGTGAGTAGTTTTCATAAACTGAAGATCATGAGGTCTTGGGTTTGTAGGTGTAATTCCAGGGTCGAGCAGTTTGCGCTGTGGTGTCTCTGGGGAAGACAATGTACTTCTATGTTCCCAATCGACTCAGGTGCGAACAAGTACCTGGCTTTCGAGTTAGGGGGACCAGATGTTAATTAAATATACTGAATTAATCATGATGAACTCTACTTAAATTTTAGGAATTTCCCATGGTTACCCCAACGCGTTCAATATTGTAAGAATTATGTATACTGCCACAGAGCATGGCTTTGCAGGGACTAACTATAATTGTAATACAGATTAGATTTGTGATAATCCTGTAGTATTACGAATCATATGCACTCTTGTGTGTTTATGTATGTATGCATTATTTTATTGTGAATAAAATATATAACCTTGTATAGATGGCATTGTAAATTCAGGGTTTCAGGGTAAAATGTTCAGGATAAATATAGATTTATATTCATGACCACCATGTAGTACTTTCATTCTGTCCTTTCTGTTGACATCCGCTGTGCGTAGCATTGTAAGGACCGGTTAGCCCGAGATTCTCATCCCACTCCCCCAGTATACAGACAGTACCCCCACTCGACCCTGGACACGTCTCTGCAGTGTACATCCAATTTCTAGGGACAGCATCATGACCCACTACCAGCTCCCCTACAGTCACATGTTTGCTCAATCCGTGCGGGTGGGAAATGACCACAGCGGTCATTTTCTTGTCCACACATCTGGATCTCCTGTCAAGTTCCTGTAGTTGATTGCGTAGATTGTTGTAACGGTCAATCAACTCTACTAATTGATTAGACACATGCTCATCATGTGTGATACATCTCATAAGACAGTAGTCTCCATCAGAGTTGCTATGATACACCTCCACCCCTTCCAGCCTGGGACAATGATGCCTGTCCTCATCACTGTCGAAGAAAAGATCGCACTTGGTGTTCCTAGCTTCGGAAGTGTCAAACACCACATGCTTGGCTGTCTCCACTCCAAACTCAGCCCAATGTTTTTCAGCTTTATGAGGAAATTGTGTACATGTCTCACATGGGCATGTGCCCTGTTGACGAGCATGTGTACATTCGTCGCAAGGACATAGGCCAATATCCTCTGTGAATTTCTTGTACACATTGCAAACCATACCACTTCCAAATGCTGTCAGACCGCATTTACCTCTCCTGTTGTATAAAGGGTAGTCTGGAGGTCTGTCTTTACTTGTATATCTGACAGCAAGTCTGACAGTCAAACTGATCATAGTCGAGATAAGTTTAAACACAAGACTTTCTCGCCAATACTCAGACAGATGATCTATTGCAAAACTTTTCACAGGGATAAATTCCACATGTCCAGGATTTTTCTGGCACTGGTTTTTCCTATCATGCAGATCATTTTCATTGCTGGAAGTGAATTCCATTTCATGGTAGCCTGTGGATAAATTAAGAATATAGTATTATTATCAACAAACAGTAGAATCACCACTTTCAATTCCACCTCTTCTTTCTATCGCTGAGCTGTTTTGCTGTTTTTACATATTTCTTTCCATCTTTCTGCTCCACTTTTATCATCTACAATTTTTGTTTTTCTATTCTTCTTTTTATTATTGCTCTTTAGATGCCACACTTTAGATACCATTCAACTGGTTGCCAGACATAGAAAACCTGCTGTTGAAAATTCTCACTTCATTAAAGTCTTAAAATTTCTTTATACCTTCACTTATTTCAGGCACTTATTTCATTGATTACAGTTGGGAGAATTTTTACAATGACTTGATATCTGTTATGTTATCATTATGGATCTTGTACCAACTGTGATTTTCATAGTCATCATTTCTTGAAACATTACTTTCTTTTCCTAAATTGCAGTTTGCTAGACTTACATTTTCCAGCCACATCTCTACCATCACATTGCCCACATTAGTGAATGAAATAAAAACATAAACCTGATAAAGTGAACACCTGACCACAAGGGTCTCCTAAGAGACACACATCCTGAAAAGAGTTTGCAAATAACACTACACAAGTTTTCTTCACATTTTTTAAGGGGCTAACATGCATGTCTCTAGTCATCTTGCAAAAGTGTAGATAACTCTTGATAGTCTGTTAAGTCCACTTAATTACACAGTTCCCTCCCATCCTTAGCTGGTTGGAAGAAACTAATGCCTGCTGGATACATCTCACTATAAATTCTAAGAAGATCACATATTTTAGAAATACTGTACAATGTTAATCAGCCGAGTTTCACTTTTTTTTCAGAGTCTGTCTCGTTCAGTGAATGTTTTACAATTTGTAGAACGAAAATGTTTAAGTTACACAAAGGAAATCGGCAATAATGGAGGGGAGCTCGCAACTCAAAATTTTACTGTTATATATCATGGTGCCCTGGAGTTCCGGAATTGGCCTACAGAGACTGGAGAATAAGCAAATTAGCAACCTGAGCTGTATTATCATGGTTCTTGTGTAAACATGAAGACCATGAATTGGTGATAGTACATGCAATCATTGTCCGCCTCTGATGGTCAAGTAAAAACTGTATTATGAGTTAACACAATTTCCTAAATCATCATCCATAACAGAAGAAAAAAGTTCACTATTTAGCATTTTGGTGTGCAAGTTTGAATACAAAATGTTCGGAATTAGAAAGGAGCTATGCGCACCACAGTAATTCGATGTATGTTTGACTGCTTGAAGAGTTCTACTGTAGTAAGGTATCTTAAAAATCATTTTATTTTCCGGCTACCTGTAAAAGATACAATTCTAATGCAGTTTAACTCGTGTAGCAAGAACTGCCAAGGGGCTAACCATTCACTGGCTGTGTCGGAACATAATAACAGACATTAATTGCTCCTGATGTTATTTGCTGGCCAATCTGCTGATAATGGGCTGCAAAATTTGAGCACCATCTCACATGGCTGACACTGACAAGTGAATTTATACAACTATTATGTTAAAAACAATGGTGTAAAGGTCAGAACTGGTTCAATGGAGTGCTACGAAGGTTAACACTAAGGGTGTATTTTCACTACTCAAATCTCATGATCATTATACTGCCATCGCTCCTGCTATCTTTATAATAAGCACATTACAACATACCTCTGCCCAATTGCAACTCCTCGGGAACATGACAAAAGTTGTGATTAAAGGAGTTGCGATTATCCAGTGACTTTATACAGAATTATAGGATTGTGTTATATAAATAATGTATATATTAAGCAAAAGCTGCAGCTATCTGGATTGTGATTAACCCTCGTGATACGGTGATAGTATCTTAAAAACTGTGCGCTCGCTACCATTTAGTGTGGCAATAACATATATATGCATCGCTCAACCAACCTCTACCTGTGGCGATCATATTTATGCAGCCCTGTATCCTGCCAATGGGTCCTAACCATCTGGCAATATGCACTGATTCGCTATAACATTGGTAGAACTAGGTCACACAGCCAGGGAGCTGCACAGCACATGGTCAGCTAAACCACAATCAATAATACCTTGATCCTTGTAAGCCAGTCCTATGTCTGACTGTTTCTCTGTTTTCTCATAGCTTCCTTGTGAACGGTCTGGTTGATTGGAAGCACTCACTGAAATGCAGGTAAATAATCTACTTTATCAGCATCCTCAATTACAACAACAGCAGCCGCAACAAAACAATGACAATGACAACTAAATAGCCCATGATTAGACATATACCACAGTCTTCTCAACAGGCAAGTCAATCAGAGTAACAGCAGTACATGAACGATCGAAGTAGATCTGCCAAAAAAAATTGCATTTCTAGTCTAAGGCACCAATTCCCCCTCCTTCCTCCCTCCCATTCTCCCCCCATCCCACCTATCATCATCACCATGACCACTGCCACAACCACTATAACCACCACCACCACTATCAACATACTCCATAAAAATAATATCTCAACTTTGTTTTTTTCACTACTATCATTGCAATGTCATTAATTTTGAATGTATACTAGAATATAAATATTAGGTACTCACATAATAAGTACCGTATACCCTATCACTAAGTATGAATTTCACATGCACACATTCGTTAATGTTCAATTATTTCAATTGAGGAAGAACTCAATATTTGGTGTATGTCAATAATAAATATACTATTTTCATGCACCAAAGGTATACTAAATATTGTGGTTCCACTGTGGCTTCATTCATGCATATATTTCAAAATACTGCACATTTCGACAACATAATGTTTCTTGTAAATGACAGCACACTGTCTCCATCATAAACAGTTTTTGGCAACTCAGGCTCGTTAAACTTATTTGCATTTTTTATCAATAAAAACTATTATCTCCATCATCATCATTATCATCATCATACCTCATGCAGTCTGCACCACAACAACCAGTATCTTCTTCTTTCTTTAAGTTGTAAACAACTCTGAGCTTATCTCTGAGTACCTAAACCAATGCACCTCTGGCTTATCACTATCCCCTGAAGTAACATTCTGCTAAAAATCAATACATTGAGGTTAAAAGGGGACCAATACTTTAATAAAGAGTACAGCTCTTGATTGTCAGTAGATGGGGGATAAAAAGTTGACTGCACAGCAGTTAACACTAGTAGCACTAGCTGACCACGCATTGTGCAGTTCGCTGGCTATGTGACCTAGTTTGATCAATGTTATAGTAGATTAACACATACTGTCTGACGATTAACACCCGTTGCCAGGATACACAGCTGCATAAATATGATCACTGCAGGTAGAGGTTGGTTGAGTGATGCATATATATACTATGGCCGCACTGAGCGGTAGCGAGCGCACGGTAGTATATATACTATCACCGCATCACGAGGGTTAATTTATATGTGTGCTTACACAGATGTTTGGCAAAGCAGTTAATTAATGTGTGTGATAATATAGACTTACACTCAGTCGCATTTTCAAATGTTTTCAGTTTTGCTTTTGGATTCTTTTAATGGTATATTTTGTTTTGAGTTTTTCAGTAATTTATTCCATAGTCAAAAAATCTCCACATCTAGAGCTTACTGATCTATGGAAACATATGGAAACATCTGCGACTGAAAATCTCTAGAGTTTTTGGAACTTTTGAAAAGCCATGGTCCAGCAGCTAAGAACAGTGGATTTAGTGGCTCATAAAACAAAACTTTTGCACAAAAAAATGGACACTATATCCATGCTAATATGCTCATGTGGGTGTGTCAAATGGAAGAAGCATTAAAGGTGCAGAACTTCATGATGCCAAAACTTTCATTAATTGCCCACTTTGTATGTGCTTTCAGTAGATGGCACCTTGAATTTCAGCACTCGTGAATAAGTTTTGTAATCTATTCCTCCTTTTTTGATTCATTTATGGTGATAGGCACCAACTTTAGTTTGTCCACTTTGTTTCGTAAGTGCTTTGAGCAGATGACACCTTTACTAACTGAATTTCAGAGCTCCGAAGTAAGCTTGTATAATTATGGTGATAGGCATCTGCTGTCTGCACTTATGGTTTGAGGAGAGCAAGCCCACATTCTTGGACTTCTGGGGAGGAAAGAGAGATGTGAAACAATGAAGTTTTAATATCTGTCTAGATCTAGTCTAGTCTCAAGTTACTGTCAGCGGCAATGTTTTTCGGGACAGCACTGTTCCTGTATAAATACACATCTAGTCTTATATAAATAGCCTACTGAAACATTGCATGCTCATTCTGTTATATGAACATAGAAGCATTATCATCAGTTTCAGAACCAATGCTTCTCCTGTTGTTCATATCAGTGCAGATACCTACGTCACGTCAAAAGGCCTAATGAGGTTAATGTTTACACTTTACAAAGATCTATACTTGCCTTGTTATTTAAATGGGGAGGAATTGCAAATGAAACTGTCACACCTGATGCTCACAACTTGATGGACATTAGCTAACATTAGGGTTAAGGACTCTCCTCAAGTGATGCTTGTGCCTAAATGTGGCTTAGGATTAGGGATACCTGTAGCCCGGTAGGGTGTTGTATTACTGGCATGCTTTCTGGTTAGGGGTAAGAGTGTCATAAAGAATTCCATCCTATTATTGACCTAGACGCTCAGTGTTGATTCTGTAAGAAGGTTACTTGACGTTGTATCATACTGGGTTCAACAGCCCAAGTAGAACTAGACTAGACTAGTCTAGTCCAAGGCTTGTTCACTCACACAGACCACAGTCTACCTTGTACCGTCCTTAACCTATACCAAGCACTTAGAGGGAGAGTCATTATGCCGCTAACTCTAGCTAGAAACTAGCATTTTCGTTTGACCTCTCTAAAATCTACCACCCAGCCTGTTTCAGACCACATACCAATTCCTTTTGAGCAAGACAAGTCGTTTTCCCCCATGCTGTCTTGTTTACACTTGGATACAATGACTTCCGGGAGTTTTTGCAAAATATACCTGGTCTAGGCATCCGCAGAATGCATACGAAACAAAGTATGAAATATTAAGCCAGAGTTACCGGTCTCTTATTTTGGAAATTTTATGTACGACATCTCTATCACCACTCCTACCCCCATCCCTCAACCATTCCC
>JAWQUT010000982.1:15576-28076 GCA_033807755.1 Ellobium chinense
TAACAAAAAAAAAAAAAAAAACCAAAATGTCTCTTTGTTACTCCTTTTTTTTTGTGTACACCTATAAACCGCTTATATACCAAATTTTGCAAAGACTGCTTCATAAATGATGATAGAGTTTCAAATTATGTCTTGAAAAGTATAGTTTTGAGGAAAATGCGTTTGAAAATTTCACACACAAAAAACGTCTAAAAAACTGTACTTACATCAATACATGCCCGGCTGATAGGCTGAGCCACCTTCCTCAGCCTCCTTTTCCTGTCGGCATTATGATAACCACTACAATTTAGGATCACAAAGAAAAATTCGGCTGCTAATGTCTTAACCACCTCCTTTCTGTCAGGTATTCATGTGATAAGCTGCCTGCTGCTGTTTACGTACAAACATAAACGAGGCCACCCGAACCGAAGAAATCCAATCAAATAACTAGGTCACGCTTGCCGGAAACAAACGAGCGAATGAAACATCAGCATGACTTGTTCCGATTGAAAACTAGGCCGTGACCTAGCTATTTTTAGCGATGTAAATAAGGCCAGACATAATTTATGCCTCGCTTTCGGGAGATGCCGTCGTTCCAACATTTTCATTAACCAGCCGATGAGAGGTTGTAGAGGAGAAAATTTCCTATCCAACGGAATGCAACAAGATAGGTCTAATATTATTGCGTATGTTTGTCCAGCTTTGAGCACATCGACAGTTTACACCCCGGTGCCACCTTACCAGGCGACAGAAACCACGGTCGTGCAACACCCATTTAACTGATTGGGGGCATGACGGCTGAATTATTCAGCGCTAAGATTTGTTAACCTTTGTTAACTACGGCAATAGAAAAAAATACCGATCATGTTTTTGAGAGGTAAAATGGATTCTTTCACATGCGACCATCAATGCTTTCGATTCACAAGATGTCAAAATATCTAAAAATAGCAATAACCCAATTTCGGTATCTTGATCCCAAATCGACGATTTCAGGTGGCGCCTCCCCCACCCCCCCTTAATCCGCTAATATATAAAATGCCCCCTTTTTGGGGGCCCAGCCAGCCAGTGTCAGGGTGTAGAAATTTTAATATGTAAAATGACCTGTGATCTAACTAAAGCATCCAATTTGAGCTGTGTAGATAAAAAAAGAAAATAACATGTGTAGGCCTATGTATTCGCACGCGGTCAAAACCAGCCCAATGAAAAATTGGGGACCAATTCAGAATTTCTGGTCACCTTTTTTAAAAGAGATGTGTGAGAAATTTTAGACGCTGACCCCCTTATTTCTTGCGCTTAAAAGATCAGGCAAAAGAAGTACTTTAACCCCATAGGAAAATTTTTCCGAAATCTCAGTGATATTTGTAGAATAACACAAAATGTTTATATGGCCAAGTGAACAATAAACAATAGATTTCAAAGACCTTTCAGGTTATCAGATTATCGGCGAGTAAAACTATCTAAACGTAACAAATTTGCACCGTCAAGGCTTGTAAATGGCATACTGATGAAATATGAGTTTTCCAAAACAAAACTCGGACTAGATCAAACTGATTGGATAAATACGACAGTATATTATGTTTTCAAATTTTTTTTAGACTGCTAGGACTTTACGCCTCTGCTTTCACACAATGGCTAGAATACAGTTTACATGATAATTTAAACAGAAAGCACATGTGAAACAGATCCTAGACAATGATAACATCTATTGAATGCCTCCCCCCCCCCCCCCCCCCCCCNCCCCCGCCTAACTCTGATTGACTGTGCTTTTCCTCGTTAATTACCAGTAATTCCGAATTCTGTCCCAATCTCCCCGTCTATCCCCCAATCATATGCCAGTCATTAGGTGGGAGGATCCAGGATAGTGCCTGCAGAGTTTGCCGAATTTCCAGGTTCAACTCAAGTTCCATGCAATTTCAAAAGGGATACCTCAAATCGACGAAAACAAAGTTTCATTCACCATCTTCAGATGCATATTTTAGGCAAAACTTGGAATTTTCTGCAGTCAACAACACTTTTTTTCTGGATTCTAGACATGTCAAAACGTAACAAAACCCTGATCTCGATAACGATAATTCACCCCAAAATCTCATTTTCAGGCCCCCNCCCCCCCACACACACACACAAAAAAACAACAAAAAAATCTTCCCTTACAAGAAAAAAAATCAACTTTAAGGAAATGCTTTACGTGAAATATACTGAATGAAGAGTAAATGGAAGGCAGAGAGTAAGAAGTATAGACTACTCTCCAATCAGCAGAGGAGGGGCAAAATTTATAACAGATTAGGGAGCAGGTTTTTCCGTCAAACCTAGCAGGAGATATGCAGAAAAAGAACTGTCAGACATAAAAGGTGGATAATAAAAAGAACAAGAGCAGAGGTTTGCTTGAAATGATATTATTATTGTATTACGATGCTCAACGAAATACCACTTTTACTTATCTGGCTCGCATGATATATAGTTAAGGAGAGATGTCATCTCGTGAAACGCTTTTCTAGAATTCTTCCCGGTAATCCAAACTTACGAGTCTGGAATCGCCTTCTCACCACCGTACATTAATTATTGATCGTTTGATTTATGATGCCAATTCTACAATAGTGTGAAGGACCTGAAAATGTAATCATAACACCGAGATTCGTAGCATACTCCCACGAAACCTAAGTTTATGTGTATGCATGGTTAAAGACAGTTTATATTTGATTTCCTTAATGGATTTTTATGATATATAATATAAGTTTATAGTCGATTTTCTCTTACGGCAGTCCATTTCATCGGAAAGATCACCACAGCCGTTGCTTCCGTCACATCTATGTCTGTTATTGAGGCAAGGTCCGCTGGCACATCTGAATTGCGTTAAAAGGTTGCAAGCTGGAAAAAAAACAAAAACAGGGTTACATTTACTTGATTTTATAAAGTTATTGACCAGTGGAATAAAAGGTTTAGCTAAATCTTTAAACGGGGGGNTTTTCTAATTGGCACTTAAAAAAAAAATAAATAACTATCAATTTCTGAATTCAGCACGACCGTAAAAACAGCGAAAAAATATCATGTTTATATCTTAGTTGCTATTGAAACGGCCGCCATCTTGAATATTTAATGTCATTTTCGAAAGGTATTCCCCTCCGTCAAATGAAAAGCTATTCATTCGAAATTTTACACAGACATGTCCACATCTATTCTCTCAACAAGAATAGAGAGGCCTTTTTTTAGATATCGTGATGAAATTTTATTTTACAAAGCTTCAAATATGAGGTTCCACTAAATAACTAATTTTCTCAATTTTTTTTGACAATAACACCACGAATTTCAGATCACTCTATTCCTTTTTACGTACACGTTTGGAGTTGTTACATACAAAAACTTACATAGATTGGCCCAGAAATAACGAAGGAGATAGGAAATTTGTCATGAAAATATAGTTTTGAGATATCGGCCAAACAATCTAAATGAAATGAATATCAAAGTCCAAATATGTTTTTGTATACTTTTTTGAACACATATGAGCGTCTTATATACAAAAAAATGTATAAAAATTCCTCCATAAATAATGAAGGAGGCGAATATTTTGAGTTCTGAGGAGAGACATGTACGGATGAGCCCACGTGCTGTTGTTATTGTAAATAACATAACGAATGGTCCGAACCAATCAGAAATCTGGGTCAACGAGGCGAGTACACACGGAACACGACGAGCGAATCAAAGAGGCGCCCGATGTTTGTCGGCCTGAGGGGAGCTAAAAGTAGGCAATGCTCAGGAGGACTGGTGCTTAACATAATTTATACTTTAGTTCAGTGTATCTTTGTACGGCACACATTGTTCAAGTAAATCATAGATTGTAGTAGAGGAGGAAATTTCCTTTGACATGCGACACGATGGGTCGATTTTTATGGCTCATAGCTGAAAATCAAGCTCAACGTTACGTAATTTCAAAAGGGATACCTCAAATTGACGAAAACAAAGCTTCAGTCACCATCTTCAGGTGCATTTTTCAGGCAAAACGTGGAATATTCTGCCGTCAACAACACTTTGTCTGGATTCTAGACATGTCAAAGTACCTAAAAATAGCAAAACACTGACCTCGATAATTTCACCTTAAGACCTCATTTTCAGGACCCGCCCACCCCACTTAAAAGAGAAACATCAAAGTATAGGAGAATGCTTTACGTGCAATATATTAAATGAAGAATAAATGGAAGGCAGGGAGTAAAAAGTATACTTTCCAATAAGCAGAAGAGGCGCAAAAATTATAACAGATTAGGGAGCAGGTTTTCCGTCAAGCCTAGCAGGAGATATGCAGAAAAAGAACTGTCAGACATAAAGGTGGATAATAAAAAAAAGAAGAAGAGCAGAGGTTTGCTTTCCGCTTTAAACCATATTATTATTGTATTACGATGCTCAACAAAATACGACGTTTACTTATCTGGCTCCCATGATATATTTATAGTTAAGGAGAGATGGCATCTGGTGAAATGCTTTTCTTCCCGGTATTCCAAACTTACGAGTCTGGAATCGCCTTCTCACCACCGTGCATGAATTAATAGTCGTTTGATTTATGATGCCATATCTACAATAATGAAAAGGACATGAAAATATAATCATAACACCGAGATTTGTATTTTACTCCCACGAAACCTAAGTTTATGTGTATGCATGGTTACAGACATTGTATATTTGAATTCCTTAATGGATTATCATGATATATAATATATGTTTATAGTAGGTTTTCTCTTACGGCAGCCCACTTCATCGGAAAGATCACGACAGTCGTTGTCTCCGTCACATTTATAGTTGATACTGGTGCAATGTCCGTTGACACATTCGAATTGATGTGCAGGGTCGCAAACTGGAAGAAAAAAAAAAACATAGTTACATTTACTTGATTTTACAAAGTTAGTGGAAGAAAAGGTTTACCGAAATCTTTAAGGTGATAATTTAGAAAACAGAAAGCACACATGAAACGGATCCTAGACAATGATAATATCCATTGAATGCCTCCCGTCCCCCGGCCTAACTTTGATTGACTGTACTTTTCCTCATTAACTACCAGTAACCATAAATTTTGTCCTCACCTCCCCGCCCACCCCCCAATCATATGCCAGTCACCAGGTGATAGGGTCCCAGGATAGGGCCTGCAGCCTTTGCCAGATTTCCAGATTCAATTCAAGTTCCATGCGATGCCATTTGCAAAATAACTCAACTAATTATAGCAGCTCATTATTAGTACAAACAAAAAAAAATTGTATATATACAAATATACAGCTATTGTTATGAAGGAGCAAATAAAATTCACATCAGTAAAAAAAACAAACATAAAAAAAATAAAAAGACACGAGTNTCCCGGTATTCCAAACTTACGAGTGTGGAATCGCCTTCTCACCACCGTGCATGAATTAATGGTCGTTTGATTTATGATGCCATATCTACAATAATGGGAAGGACCTGAAAATGTAATCATAACAACGAGATTTGTATTTTACTCCCACGAAACATAGTCTATGTGTATGCATGGTTAAAGACATTTTATATTTGAATTCCTTAATGGATTTTCATGATATATAATATAAGTTTATAGTCGGTTTTCTCTTACGGCAGCCCATTTCATCGGAAAGATCACCACAGTCGTTGTCTCCGTCACATTTATAGTTGATACTGGTGCAATGTCCGTTGACACATTCGAATTGATGTACAGGGTCGCAAACTGGAAGAAAAAAAAAACCATAGTTACATTTACTTGATTTTACAAAGTTAGTGGAAGAAAAGGTTTACCTAAATCTTTAAGGTGATAATTTAGAAAACAGAAAGCACACATGAAACGGATCCTAGACAATGATAATATCCATTGAATGCCTCCCGTCCCCCGGCCTAACTTTGATTGACTGTACTTTTCCTCATTAACTACCAGTAACCATAAATTTTGTCCTCACCTCCCCGCCCACCCCCCAATCATATGCCAGTCACCAGGTGATAGGGTCCCAGGATAGGGCCTGCAGCCTTTGCCAGATTTCCAGATTCAATTCAAGTTCCATGCGATGCCATTTGCAAAATAACTCAACTATTTATAGCAGCTCATTATTAGTACAAACAAAAAAAAATGTATATATACAAATATACAGCTATTGTTATGAAGGGGCAAATAAAATTCACATCAGTAAAAAAACAAACATAAAAAAAATAAAAAGACACGAGTAACACAAACAATGCTGAAACCCAGTCATAATGTCCAGTGCAGCCTTTGTTTTGACAAAGTTATATACCTATGATCATTTGGATGCAGTTGTGTGTCCAACCAAATTACTCAACAACTACGATATGTTTTACCTGTTTGGGCACTGGAGAATGCAGAAAGACCCAGCAACCAAGAAATTCCAAAAAGGACCAGAAACGATGTATACTCCATTGCTGGTGCTGCTCTCTGTGAACAGTCCGTTTGGCTGTCCAGCTAAACCACGAACTTCTGAATAAGCACTAGTTAATCAAGGATACACAATGTACATTGAATTAGACTGCACAAATACTTGCAAATTAATAGTCAATAAGACTTTGTTCTGCTTTACTTACACACACACACACACACACACACACACACACACACACACACACACACACACACACACACACACACACACACACACACACACANTATATACACACACACGCGGAAAGGATGGAAAGGACCAACGACACGACAACAATTATTATATTAAGCTTCCAGCAAGTACAAACTTCTATGCGAAATCATAACTGACCGAGTAGAAAGTATAAAATTAACACATATCTTAAGAAGATTGTACCGAGGCACATATTAAACACTCAACTCGCCGTCTGCTCAAGAATGAAGTAGTTTAACTTAGGGTTATTTTTAGAGTTAACGGAGATAATAAAACTGTGCGTGTATTCAGTATATTACTTCCCTTCAAACTCAGTCTTGGTATGAAAAGTTCCACTTGTGAACGTATCATCTTTTGTCTGACGAACTAGAGAAGTTGTCAGGGATATCATTCGATATTAGATGTAGGCTCTAATTACGCATTACTAGCCATATTTTAGTCTGTGGAGCATTAAAGATTACAGGGGCCTAGTTAGTCCAAAATATCTGGTATACCAAAGTGAGTAATATCAGATTATAACATTTGTCCTTTGGACAGACTGTGTAGAAATGATGTAGATACGTAATGTATAAATATTATAATTGTTTAATATACATAGGGGGTATAGAGAAAAAAACGAGAACTCGCAGTGGCAGCACATTATTGTCATAAGAACAAATGATATATAAATGAATTACATCATGTTAAGCTCACTGCACCAGACACAATAAACACTGATAATTTAATTAGCTCTAAAATATGAGCATAAAAGAAAGACGGGGATAGTGTGAAGAAGAGGAGGGTGGGTGAGGGGGGAGGAGGTGGAAGGGAATAAAGCTCATACGGCCTTCCTTCCGGGAATGTGTGTTCCAATGTCATTAACCAGTGGATGGAGGTGGCTGATTGGAGGCGGGGGTGTCAGAGCCCCATTCCCCAATCACCCATGGCAGCTTTCATTTCAGTTGGGGAGACAGGAGGAAATAGTGAAAAACTAGAGACTTAAAATAATAGGAGAGGGTAAAGACAACATCCACCCATCCCNCAAAGAGGAGTTTAACATCATATTTTGAAGGTAACAAAAAAAGTGATTTAAAACATTTAAAATGATTGAAAACGAAATCCACTATGGTCACTGGCACAGTACTGGACGCATGCTGTACTCAAAGTCACCGTAAAAATCGTTGTGGTCATGAATGGAAGAATTATTTTGTTCTCCTTTCATTACGTTATTCTAACCGTTAATCTAATCTGCGCCCTTAATCTAACAGTGCGACATGCACAATTTACCGTTAGGCAAACTTGAATTCCGAAGCGGTTTAACAGAGAAAACACTCCGATTTTAACCCTCGTGATGCGGTGTTAGTATATAAAATATACTACCTTGCGCTCGCTACCGTCCACTGCTGCAATAATATTATACGCACTTCTATAATAATAATATATATAGGCATTTCTAGCACTCGGAGAGTCCTGGAATGCAAACGTATTCCCTGTTCCCCATCCATACACGTATTGACTGAGAGTATTTTCCATAAATCACAGCTGATTAATGTGTGCAGTTTTGAATTAAGATGAAATATTGCTGCAGTAAAGCGCTCCTATGGACGCATGATTTCTCTCACTCGATTCCCATCCATTTCTTTTGATATCTCTCTCTCTCTCTCTCTCTCTCTCTCTCTCTCGTTCTCGCTCTGCCCCTCTGTCTCTATCGGTCTGTCTCTCTCTCTGTTTTTTACTCTCTCTTTATCTCTATATATGACAAGAAATCAAAGAAGGGGAATTCCTAGGCTGACTCATCTTCCCCCACTCCCCCTTCCTCTCCCCCGGGGACCCATCACTGTTTGTAGCAGCTGACTGAAATTGCACGTAGGTTTTGACACGGTATGTGAAAATAGCGCCATTCCTTTTCATGCTTGAAACAGGAATTGGGATCATGAGGGGAAAAAGAGGGTTGGTTGGGAGGAGAGGGGCATGGATTCCACAAAGTAATTATGTAATCATTTAAGTCCACACATAACGGAGTAGACTAGACTTATCTCAAGAAAATATACAGATCAAAACAACACACACACACAACGAATGATACTATTGATACACAAATCTTAGAGTCTTCCACTCCGAATCAAAGGTAAACAAAGCAAGCCAGGCGTAGCCGTGGCCTTATGGTGTCACCGTGAGAGAGCGAGCGAGGAAAACAGGGGGGATGCAGTCACTGCCGGTCAAGGAATGGGCACGAGATTTGACTCGCGAAAAAGCGATTAGCACGAGTGTCGTCTTATTAGGGTGGCTTGTGGGGATTGCAATAAGCAGTTGAATAGGTAAAGAAGAGACCTGGTAGCACAGATACTGTAGTTAGTCTTATACTCAGAGAAACAACGGACAGCTTTAACCAACCTCTACATGCGGCGATCGTATTTATGCAGCCATGTATCTTGGCACCGGGTGTTAACCGTCAGGCAGAATGCCCTGATCCGCTATAACATTTATAAAACTAGGTCAGCGCTGGCGAGCTGCATACCGTGTGGTCAGCTGGCGCTACTAGTGTTAAACCTCGTCACACACAGTCACACACACACACACACACACACACACACACACACACACACACACACACACGCACGCACGCACACACACACATACACACACCACACGCATACATACACACAACACACACATACATACACACAACATGCACACACTTAACACTAACACATGCACACACGCTTAACACACGCACACACACGCACACACACACACACACACACACACACACATACACACACACATACACACACACACACACACACACACACATATATACACACACACCCACACCTACACACATAGCACACACACACATACACGCACTTAACACACACACATATGCACATACATAGTGTACACATAAAAATGCTTCTAAGGTTTCTTGAAGACAATCTCATCAATATTTTACAAATCTGAACGAGTTCTTAAGTTTAAATTTGAGTAATATTCTTACTTTGCTGCGCCCTGTAATAATCGGGCATGTATTTTTTCCTTTCATTCTTACTTGTTCTACAAGTTAATAATGATGTCTGTCTTTTATATTCACACTGCATAGGCGCCATTTTCTCTCACGTTCTATATCAACATATGTTTGGCTAGTTTGAATTAAAAATCTAAACTATCCCAATTGCCTCTACCAGGTGTAAAAATGTTCTGGTTTAATACAGTCTTTTGGTCGCAATGTAACATTAACTAACAATTGATCTGCATTTCTGTATAGCCCTATTCTCTAGTCTCTTCTACAGCTAAGCAATATTTAACAAAACTGCCCCCTCTTCACCTGAGCGTAAATTCCCAAAGCTGTCTTTTTCTTCCTTAAAAGTTCAGCATAATATTTTTTTTAGTCTCCGTCTTCTCCTTCCCACTCAATTCCCATTCCCTACCTCAAGACCTAGACTTGGTCTTCGGTAGAAGACTTTAGGCCTGTAAAATATCTACTTCCCTCTCCTCCTCCTTCCCGTCAGAAAAAAAAAAAGGTACCACAAAGACACACACACAAAATATTTTATTACCTTAAGTTAGTGATACATGGCATAAACAATGCAAGAAAACCCACACGAAACAGGGCTACCTGCAAGCTACCTGGCTCATGTCCTACTAACTGGTAAACGCAACAAAGACATCTTGGCAACAACCAAACAACATAAATAATGAGAAAGATAAGAACAATAATAATCATACACCTTATGTGATACTCCCAGGCCATAAACAATGGACAACTCAGTAGGCCTACATGAATGTTCGTTGTTTTTAAGCATGTGTAGATGTCATTTAATTTTCATTCACCAACTCGGTTTATTAATGAGGTTTGTCAACAACCTCTCATAGCAAGGACGTCAAGACGAGCAAGGAAAATTAATGTACATGTGTGTTTGTCAGATGTTACAGGCATGTAAGATTAAAGTTTGTTCTTCTCGTTGTTGAATTTATGAGAATTTATTTATGGGAAGTGAAAGAGGATAGCGATAAATGAAAGTTACAAAGTGAACCAATTAATACAGAAATGTCGGTGTAGTGTCGGAAACACGAGAAGTAAAATGAGATTAGCAACAACTCCAGTCGCGACGAAGAAAAAAACAACACCAATAACAACAGCACCAGTAACAGCAGCAACAACAGCAGCAGAGTACCAGCGACGGCAACAATAACCACATCGACAAAAACAACTGAATACACATAATGGCACTTGGTGAACAAGCGGACAGACAGATAGATAGACATAGTGTTCAACCGCCTCATGATAGAAAGGTACATAGGCACTGTATATCATAGCGCATATTTGCCTCTTTGTCATAAGACGGTAGAGCTGGACAGACAAAAAAAAAATGCAGTTAGGGTGTTAGATCTTTACTAAACGCTAGTGTCGAAAGACAGCACCTCCCGGTCTCAATGCATATCGCTTGCCCTGTTTAATCTACTTTGACTTAAACATGCGTCTTCAAGAGTGAAACAGGAATTTAACAATACTAATAAAGATATATATATTTTTTTTAATAGCGCCTCACCCCGACAAAGCTCGAGGCTCTTTACATTGCAAACATTTCTTTTAAACACCAGCCATAGTACAAGCATAAACATACACACTCGCACATATGTATAGGAGGTCATGATTTAAAGACTGAAACAGGAATTTAATAACACGATTTTAGAGGCAAGTGGTTGACGTCATGATGTTCCCCGGATCTTTGCCATGCGGACATCCGTGTAACCAGTTCATTAGTGTTGCAGTAGAGGAAGATAATAGCTGTCAGTGACAGCATTGCCTATGACTAAGGTTGCAGCCTACGATTATCGTATCGGAATTACTGAGAGATTAAGTAACCGACACGTTTGATGGAGAATAGTTGGCATTAAATATTACTTAAACGGAACATGGCATGTATTAAGCGACCTGCATACATATAATTTATCTGTCTGAAAATATGAAACGAAATATAAACCTCTGTGAGACCGCCAGCTAGGTCTGTAAGTTGTGACCAGAAAACGAATAATTTCAAGTTCAGACGTCGCGTATGGAGACTAATCTAGCCAAAGATCGCTGGACCGCAACTGTCGTCATGACATGATGTTATGTAAATGCCTATGGGATTCTAGGGCCGTTCCACGCGAATTGTCCCCTCATTTACCTCAACAGCCATTTAACTGAAGTTAATTCAGTGCATTTTTATGTAGTCTTAATGCGAGCCGCGAGTGACATAAGCATACAAGAAGATAAAAATAGGCTATAGTATAGTTACAATAACTATGTTCATCCGTATTTTATATTCACAACACTATAGTAATCTTCCTAGTGGAAGCTATTTGTTTTTCTTTTTTTTTAACAAATTAATTATCATTTTCGTCACGTTTGTCCAAGAGTGAAGGAATCCATTATGTTCTGAGGGTCCACTGCTGTAAAACTGAATGTGGTTTAATGACATTAAACTAGCAATAAAAGTAAATGATTATATGTAGGCTAAATGTTAGTTATTGTTGTTGTTCTCCAGCAACTGACTGGACAAGTTCCATGAAGTGGCTCTGTAATTCCAGCTGTTATTATTATTATTATTATTATTATTAATTTACTTAAGGTATTTTTCGTATCTTTAGTCCTCATGCTCAAGATCACCGATTTCTATTTCATGATTGGCAAACATCAATTACTTCCCTGCGTGTCCAATGTATTCCAGTCGACAGTTAAATAGTAAACAGTGTACGTCAAAATCGTGGATATCTGCGACCCGACCATCTTTGCGCGCATTGTAAAAAGGAAAATTACAGGACAATCGTTCCCCATTCATCCATAACTGTTAGTGTCGAATTTCATGCATGACACTGAAGATTTGAGAAAATCCAGAAAAAAAACATCCTCCACAGCGTCATGCTGTTAATATAATTAATCGACATAAAAAG
>JAWQUT010000982.1:30576-31712 GCA_033807755.1 Ellobium chinense
TCGTCAAGTTTGTCTTCATTTCGCTTCCGTGTACACGATATGGGTCCGCCTGATACATGTCCATCACGTCTGTTTGTGTGTGTGCTAATGTGTATATTATTATGTTTAGGTATTTTATATGGGAGTGTGTGTGTTGTCTAGGTACTTCCTGGTCCTTGAGATGCATCGATACGTAAAAATAGCAACGTACGGATTTGTTAATGCATAAATATTATCATACCCTGCACCTAATAAATTCAACTTTCTTCAGCTCCTTTCGGAAAGAGACGCGGGCTGTGATTTTTTTTTTTTTTTTAAATTTTACAGCGGAGTCTTTGTCTGGCCTTAGTCCGGTTACAAAATTACGACGTTCATGAACGCCTTGCTCTTTCATCAGTCTTTAGGAAAGGAGTATTTAACGAGCCAAGTGACGTCACGAGTTTTTGCGCTGTAATGCCCGCGTGAAACAAGTCCGCCTATATTTTCATTTTATCGAGAGAGGGCTTTGAGATTTTGTAAAGCGAAATCCATATTTATGTAAAGGCATATTAAGCCATGCATAACGATAGGAGGACATTCTGCTAGCTGTGTCGAGGCTTGTTACATTCCTTTATGCTTTTGTCTTCATGCTCTTTATTTTGGTTGTTTGCAATAGAACCCTGAATGTCCCTCTTCTGTGGCTTATACTGCCGTTTTATGACAAAAAGAAGAAAGCGCCACCGGGAAAGTTTTCAGAAAATCGCAAAAAAATGTTTTTCAAACTTTAAGGACTCGCCTTTATAATTGTTTGGTGTCCTATAAGGTCCCTAACTTCGCTATTTATTGAGATATCGTGATGGGACCGAGATAGAAATGTGCGTCATCATCTGGGGATTCCAAAGCTATAAATAACTAAATTTGACCTACTTTGGCGCTTTCGTCCTTTTGTCATAAAACGACAGTTTTTTGAAGGATGTTAGATCAGAGTGTAATTTTGCTTGGTCAAATTAACACACCTTAAAGGATATGATTGACTCGTATCTTCCCAGCTTGTGTAATTGATTTCGATTGTTATCTTTGATGTTAGCCCTTTGTTGCATGAGGTATGAAGGAACGTTAATATCTCCATGAAATTTGCCATACAAGTTGATTTTAGCATAAATAAGCCAAAAAAACAC
>JAWQUT010000982.1:34995-51466 GCA_033807755.1 Ellobium chinense
GGGGGGGGGGGGGGGGGGAAGCAACGCCCAAAATTTTCACAAATGTCTTTCGAAAATGATCACCTCAAATCCTGATTTGGTCCTTAATTTTTCATTTCGCTGGTTTTGACCGCGTGCGAATACATAGGCCTACATATTTTTTTTTTAATATCTAGAAGGCTCATATTGTACCTGAGACTTTAAAATTGGATGCTTTACTGAGATCACAGGTCATTTCACGTATTTCCACACCCTAACACTGTCTGGCAGGGCCCCCAAAAAGGGGGATTTTATATATTAGCGGATTAATTGGGTTTTACACAATCAGTGATTTGCCCTTCTAATAGGTGTCACAAACCTTATACTGACACGCGTCTGTTTAGATCAGGGGACAGTAGCATTCATTGTTTCCCTACATGGGTGACTTACATCAAGATGGATGGTGACAAATTAATAACAGAAGTCAAGGATCGACCTTTTTTTTTTGCGACAAAACCGACAAAAATCATTTTAATAGAGACATGATCACCTTGGCATGAGACACCATTGCGAAAAATGTTGGAGGAAACGGATGAAACTTTCCATGCAATTTTCGCGATTTATTGGATGTACAGAAATCGATGGTTGTTTATGTTTCGTTTCTTCCACCAGCACCACAAGATTAGTTTCTGTCGCTTTGTAAGCGTCATGTTTACCACAAAAACCAGTAGCGTCTGTTCTAGTATGAACACTCTTTTTCCGCGCGCGTACGTCTGTTTCGGTACGCACAAAAATCGTGCATGTCACTATAAACGTACCCGTAGCCAGTCTTTGGGATCCTGTCCGCCCAAAGATTGAGCCGAATCGAACTTTCAAAATAAAGGATCGGCCCACTCTTACTATACGATTGATTTCCAAACCACAGCAGTCGAACTTCTCGTTCGTCATACTATGAGCTTCCATGCAGCTATTCAAATCAGTATTTGAATGGTTTTCAGAAAAGATTCAAACATTTCAAGTTGTAAATACTTAATAACAGGATCCTATGATTACCCCCACCCCACTTTATATAAAAGAAAACTAAAAAAAAACAAAACCTACGATATTTTATAGATTTAGTCAAAGTCCAATGAAACAAACATTTGAGAGATTGCGAATTAACGATGGGACACTACTAAGGGTGCATTCTACATCGATGCACTAATCTACGAGAATCTATCAGCGATAACATGACTCAGCACAGACGTGTAATAGGGAGCTAGGCATAATCACTCAGCTACCTCTCAAAAATCCTGCCTATTGCTGTCAATGATGAACACATTTCCCATGACACTTAAGAAAACGAACGTTTATTCATAGAACTGGCCAAAGAGCGCAAAGCAGGGCTTAGAAAACAATAGTAATGCTATGCGACATTTGAAATGTTCGCTTTACACACACATACACACGCCACCTTAAACATTTACGCCCTCAATATAATTCGTCACTAAACTTCTAGGTCGTCTGGATAACCGACTTCAACCGCCTTGACATTTCCAGAACGTTCGCAACGGGCCGAAGCCAGATATTTACAGTGACCAAGTTATAAATACTGTATAATATAATATTGAACAGTCAAGTCATCACTAAGGTAAACTGACTTCTCTACTTACAAAAGTACAGGGAAAAAGGAAAAAAAAAAAAAACTCACCCGAAATCTGGATCACCGACGTCACGGTGAGTGAGCAAGGAGCAAACAATAGTTTGCACCAGCGATGCATAGGAGGGGATGGGGGAGGGGTTGAATAAATGCAAACGTTACAAAGATCTCACCCTTAATGCGCAAGCTGTGAATTATCTGATAGAAATGAAGTCTCCACAAAATGCTTCACAAAGATCAAGATTGGCTAGATTAAACTAAATCTAAATATACTTGCATTCCCCGGAAACACACACGCCACTTGATATCAGTAAATACAAAAAAAAAAAAAAATCCGTCAGCTTTCTCCTTGAGACGCGCCCTATGACGCACCGCCTAGACCTATAGTACAGGGTAATATATTATGTCTTGCCTTTTCACCACCTCCGGAGGGCTGTTTGCAACTTACTCTCTGTATACAATTAGTTCAGTATTTAACTTCCTTGTTGGAGTTGTCGCTGAAACGCCACCCCCTCTCTCTCTCTCTCTCTCTCTCTCTCTCTCTCTCTCTCTCTCTCTNTCCCCGGAAACACACACGCCACTTGATATCAGTAAATACAAAAAAAAAAAAAAATCCGTCAGCTTTCTCCTTGAGACGCGCCCTATGACGCACCGCCTAGACCTATAGTACAGGGTAATATATTATGTCTTGCCTTTTCACCACCTCCGGAGGGCTGTTTGCAACTTACTCTATGTAAACAATTAGTTCAGTATTTAACTTCCTTGTTGGAGTTGTCGCTGAAACGCCACCCCCCCCCCTCTCNTCTCTCTCTCTCTCTCTCTCTCTCTCTCTCTCTCTCTCTCTCTCTCTCTCTGTGCGTGTGTTTGTGTGTGTCTATGTGTATGTGTGTTGTACATTACTGTCAATGGTTTACACTAGAAACTCTGGATAGCCAAAGAATACAGAAAAGCTGCATTACAATCAACATCATGCACTCGAAATATCCGCATTCACGATGCAACGTTTTGGCATGGGGTTCCGTCATTTCTCAATACACATTAAAATTCAATCACCAGCCATACAACTTTACAGACTGAATATACAGTGATGGACTTTTCCATACAGTTCGAAGGTCTTAACTGCAATTCCCAACGAGTGGCTTTGGTAGCATGACAACCACTAGGGATTCACAAACAATATAGAATACTGAAAGACATTGGAACATTTTAGAACAGCCAGACGGGCCGCAATGATTGTTTTGCTGGTAGTGGAAGTGCTGTTATTTGTTTCTGCTAATAATAATAATGATGATGATTATGATGGTGCCAATGTTATGCGGGAAGGGAGAAAATCTTGATGATGTGGTAATTGTTCGTGAATGATAATCACACAAATATTGGGTACACTTTCTATTTTTTTTCTTGGCGTCTGGTATTTAAAGTAATTGACATATAATAATATGCGAACATACAATAGGTCGGCTCCCACTGACTAAAAGCAGCACATGAACACATGGTTAAAATAGTCAGCTCTTGTTTCACGCATCATCTTCCTATTGCTTCCACTGAAATGCTTACCCAGGACTTTGGCCTCGTTAACAGTACCTTGATCTAGAGGACAACAAGGTATTTCATCATTTGTTATCAGCATGCGTGCGCTAACAGAATTGTAAGATACCGGTATAAAATCCCCAGACAGTAATTCAGTGGTTATTGTAGTTACATTTCTACATGAAGTCAAGCGATTGTTTGTATATTGGTGAGGCGGAGGAGGAGGCTAAGGTGGAGGCGGGGGAAGAGTGGGGGTGGACCAAGTATAAAAGAAGAAGTGGGCCTGTGAACTGAGCTGTGGATCTGTAGGTGGTGAAATAGTCGTTTCCTGTTAGACTGCAGTATCCCGAGCTGTAGTTGTCGCTGTTCTTCATAATATCTGTATTCTTGATGTTGCCCGAGTCATTTGATATATTCTATTATAAGTATAACGTGAAAATACGCCGTGTTATTACCCTCTTTCACCGGTCATGGTCTGCTGATGTGGGCTTTCCTTAGGGTGCGTCCACACCAAAAGCTTTGAGCTGAGCCGTAGCCGCACCGTAGCCGAGCCGCAGAAATACAATATCCTCTTTATCTATATCAACTGTTCACACCAAAAGCAGTAGCCACGCCGCACGGCTTGGCTGCGGCTAGCGTCGAGCGGCGATATATATTCGAGCATTTAGGGTGCGTCCACACCAAAAGCTACTAACCGCGCCGAGCCTCGGAGCTAGCTACGAGCGCTGTCAAGCCGTGCAGCTCAAGTGTTCACACCAAAAGCTACTGCTGCTAGTCCGCGGCTGGCAGCTTGCTCGCCCGTGGCTCAATGAAAGTTTGCATGTTCACACCAAAAGCTACCGCGCCTGTGTGCACATTAAGGGGGGGTGGGGGGTGCGCATTCTGAAAAGGGGTTCTAGGGGTTAAAATATCGAAATTGGGCTTTTGGTATTTTTAGACACTTTGACCTCTTCTGCTATGAGAAAAATAACCTTTGAGGCCAGAAACATCCGTTTTATGCTCTGAAAGGGCACCTCTAGATGGTCATCTTAGCCTTGTATAAACGCGCTATTAAAACTTCAATTGCGATTTTCTCAAAATGTTTTTTTTTTCCGCTCTTTTCCCTAAGGCTTTCTTATTTCTAAGCCGATTGTCTTCAGATTTGACATATGTATTTCCCACAACATAGATTTTAATATTATGCATCCATTTTTCTTGATTTTAGCCACGTTTTTGAAACGAAGTTGAATGTTGGGTGGAAAATTGAGAAAAATACACTTCCATCAACACACATTATTTCAAAAATTTGTGACAGACATTGTATGAAAAATAAACAAGAAACAAATGCATTTTATCTTTTTTATAGAGCCACTCTAAAAGTTTACAAAATTTAAAATGATTACATTCAATACTCTAGGAGCCTTAGGCTTTTGAAAATAGCTACTTTTCAAGGCACAAAATTTACAATGGCGGCGTTGCCATGGGCAACCGTATAGAAAACCCCCCAAAAATGCACACTTTTCCCTTTATTTGACCACACCGAATGGAAATGAAAGTGATGGGGGTGTGTTTTCTCGATCAGAAACAAAATCGTTCATTGAGAAAAATATGATGGGCATTCCGGATGCTGCTGGTTTGCCAGATTTATCCGCAAACCTCCCCTATTTTATGAAAGGAGATGCTGCCTATCCACTGAAACAATATCTGCTCACACCATTTTCTAGAAATCTCAAGCGACAGATGCAAATATACAATTATCGACATTCCAGGGCAAGGAGATGCATCGAGTGCGCTTTCGGTGTATTGGCAACTAAATGGAGAGTTCTAAGAACAGTCATAGCCACGGATATCAAAACTTCAGAGAGTATTGTTCTCGCTGCCGTCGTCCTGCACAATGCAGTATTAACACTGGAAGGAAACAAAGTCTTCGAGGCAGATATCGAAGAATGGGACGACGGTCGAGAGATGAACACAGATGGCAATGGAGAAAATGGTCACAGAGGCCGTCCTGCGCAGTACGGATTATGGATGAGACAAAAACTGATGGACTATTTTGTAGGAACGGGCGCACTGCCTTGGCAAGACACGTGTCTGTAAATCACTGAATCAGTAGAAATAGAGATAAGCAGGGTTGGGCAAGTTCATCAAAAAGGTCAGTCCAGATCAAGATAAACTCACTAAGTGAAAAATGCCATTAGTTCAAGTTTAGCTCAGTTCCAGGAAAACTGTATTTTTCAGATCAGCTCAGTTCGCCTTGAATTTCATTAAGATCAGATCAAGCTCAGTTCAGTTCATCAGAATGAAAACTACTCCATGAAATAAGCACTAAGTAGCTTGGCAACAGCCGGCAAATCTGCAGTGCAAATTCATAATTTATAACAAAGCCAAGATCAGCTAAAACAAAGTGAAATAAACCCTTTTAATACACATAATAATATCTTACAACTAATACTTGCAGATTTAAGGTAAGATTGAGATGCAACCTGGACATTGTTCCAACATATTAAGTAATCGCGCTCACTCTGACTGTGTTAGAAGTGTCTTACCTTCTATCGTTTACTTTCTTTCTTTCTTTCTTTCATTCTTTCGTTCTTTCTTTCTTTCTTTCTTTCTTTTTTCTTTCTTTCTTTGTTCCCCTCCTCCCCCTCTCCCCCCACACACATATACATTCACATGCACACACACATATACATTCTCACGCACCAATGCACGCCAATCTTACTAACAACAAACTCACGAATGAACACGCTTAGGTGAAAATATCAATGGGACAAAAAATGTGAATAGTTTTTTTTTTTTTTTTTTAAAAGATCAAAACGGGTCAAACATTCCATGCAGCTGTAATCTTCACACTCCAGATTCTTGTTAGCTCCCTCTATGAAAGGAAAGTTCAGCTTCTCTTTGTATACTACTGATCTTGCAAATCTGAGATCTCAGATATCAGACAAATGAAAAGGGCAAATCGGAGTAGGCTTATCACTCATTAAATATAGCCACGTTTACATGTAATTTCAGTTGGTAGACTATTTGCACGATGCTGTATTGTCCATTTTGTCTTCTGTTGTATTCAGTATGGTAAAAAGGAATTCAGTGCAGCCCTTTTCATCTGTATGAGGAGACATGCTTTCTCAAGAAAAAGACATTCCTGATTTTTTTTTAGCTAGAGCATGTATTTGAATAGAGGGCGTCGACAATAACTCTGAATAAATCGAAAACTCTTCCAGTAGAAGAGAGCAAGACAGTAGAGCTCCTCAATGAAAGCTACATCTGTCTAGACAAGTATTTTTTAGCCTTCGGCTGGGCCACACTTGGATCATAACGGCTTAAGGTCATCCTGACATCAGTTCAATTCAATTCAATTCAATTCAATGTTATGTCTCCAAGATGTTATTACAGAACATCACATGGATACAATATAAAGGTAATGGCCGAACAATCTACAGTCTACAGCATTGTACATGGATTGAGGAACATTCATAAAGAAATCCTTGATATCACATCATTTTTTGAAACATACCTTCTCTCCACACCAGATCATATTAAGCCTGGCTCAGATCGAGGAAGGCATAATACAAAGGCGTTTGTCTACTTTTGGTATATTCAGTTAGGCAAAAAGGTGGTTTGTGGTGGATGTACCCGGAAGGAAGGCTCCCTGATTTGATTTTAAAATATTATTTTCATTGAAATCCTTTGTCAGCCTGTCGTTTAGAACACTTGAGAACAGTTTAGCCATACAGCTGATGAGGGCAATAGGTCTATAATGTGCAGGGTCATATTGACGTCCTTTATTTTTAAAGATGGGCACTATAGCACCCACTGACCATGCCCTGTGAAAGAATGATGTTGGATAGCTTGAAAACTCTTTCAGTAGGAAGCAAATCAGTAGAGCTCCTCAGTGAAAGCTGCATCTGTTTAGACAGTTTTTTTGTTGTTGTTGTTGTTGTTGTTGTTGTTGTTGTTGTTGTTTTGTTTAACCTTTGGCTGGGCCACACTTAGATCATGACGGCTTAAGATCAATCTGACATCAGTATCATCAGAGAAGATCTATTTTGCGTGCATGTTACTGTGCAAATGGAATCAAGTTTAGAGGGAGAGAAGAGAAATCTCCAACTTTTCTAAGGCTACTATTCTGAAGTCCAAAATTACCTTCTTAAGTAAATTAAGTTGGGTTTTTAAACAAATTCATATTTGATAAGAAGAAATAGGAAGACCCATTTTGATTAGGCTCTAATAAAAATTGTAATTTTTTTTCAATCTTTGATCGTATTACCAGAACCTTAGAGCCCATTACTATAATCAATGAATCTGAGTTTACCCATACATTATCGTATATATCTAATACAATTTGACTGCTCCTTAATATTTTATAAAATGTTCAAACATCACCTTCATACTGTTGTATATTAAGCATTGGCAGTGTGACTTTGTCAACGTAAGCTAATCTAATAATCTGAAATCCAACACACAGTCTCACAGATTCAGCTCGCCTATAGGTACGATGTTTTCATCCACAGACAATGTCTAGACAAAAAAAAAACGGTGTTTGTTAAGTTGCTAATACTTTTAGAAAAGAATATAATAGCTTACCGTCTATGGCAACAGTGCCGTTTTTTCTTTTTCTCTTTCTTTTTGCCCAAGACCCTTTCCGTAATAGTTTTCACGAGTTTTTTTCTGTTTTTTTCAGGGGGGAGGGGGCGGGGGGAACGAAAGGCAGGTTGTCTAGATGGTACTGCAAACATTTGGACATTACAGAGCTCATGATGAATAGAATGCCAAATTTTATTGCGTTCAGTTATAATAATAATAAAGCTAATTTCTATAGCCCTTTTTCTTAAGCCTCGAAGCGCTAAACAGTGGCAATAAGAGGCATACGCTTACAAAATCTTGCCTCACCCAATCATACTTAATACAAATACATACATAAGGGCATTCATACCGACACACCAACACACATACACGTACCCGCCCACACATAAGTATCTAACAGATGATAATAGAGTCATTAGCTGTGTGGAGTCAGTGGTCCCTCGTCTAAGTGGTGTTGACATAAGAGTACACAATTTATAGCAAATATTTATCAAACAGATGTGTTTTTAACTGAGTTCTAAAAGATTGCAGTGACGTGATATTTCGTAAAGGCAAGGGCAAGGAATTCCACACCTGAGGGCCTGCAAATGAAAATGCCCTGTCACCAAATATCTTTAAATTTGAGCTTTGGATGGAAAGGAGTCTAGAGTCATGAGATCGAAGTGCCCTTAAAGGTGTAAATGGTGTTAAAAGATCCGATATAAAAATTATATGATGGCACAGTTGATTCGAGGGATTGAAAACAGAAGACAGCAATTTTGTACTCTATTCTGAGTCTCACTGGTAGCCAATGCAATGATCTTAGAAGAGGTGTGACATGGTCGTATTTCGATTTGTCCAGGATCATGCGAGCAGCATGGTTTTGCACTCTTTGAAGTTTATTAATTTTGTCGTCTGATGGCCCAGTCAGAAGTGAATTGCAGTAATCGAGTCTGGAAAGAACTGAGGACACAATTACTTTTTTGATGGCATCAAGTGGGAGATGTATTTTCATGCGCCATATCTTTCTAAGTTCAGCATATATAATCAACTGACTGATTTGGTGTTCCATAGTTAAGGCGCTGTCAAGTATGACTCGGTCGGAAAAGGAAATTTCACAGCCAGACAAGGCTACACCTGAGACCGTCACAGCCTTCAGTCTAGACTCTGTTGAGCATAGCAAGATTTCTGTCTTGTCGTCATTAAGTTTAAGTTTATTGGTTGCCATCCACGACTTAATAGATTCAATACAGCCCTGAACCTCTATGACCAGGTTAGAAACATTACCTGGTAAAGTACTCTTATACAACTGTGTATCATCGGCGTACATATGATAACAAAATTGTTGTTTGCTTATTATTTGTCCCAGTGGCTGCGTGTAAAGGATTCTAAGACCATTAAACTTCTTACGAGTACTGCTTCGTTCAGATGGAGCAAGAGAAAGGAGATTATAAAATCTTGGTTTCTTTCCTTTTTTTGTTTTTTTTAATGGAACGTGTTTCATGCCTCAGTACCAAATTAAATAGACGTGTTATGGCGGTCATTGCTGCGTCCAAATCCCGATTGTCAAGCTGCATTTTCTTGAAAGCACTTGGGCTAAGGAAATATGTTTGGGGATAAAACTTTCTGAAGAAATAATGAGGACTTTTTAGGCTGTAAATCAAACAGCTACCGGCGTCTCGTCTGTCACGTGGACCAGACTAGTACAGTACAGCCGTAAGTGATAAGTCAAACACTGGACATTAAATCGCCATCAAAAGGATGACTGGGCGCTGCAATCTAACGGGGCTGACAACCTGAAGCCGGCTACCAAGCTGGCAGATAAAGAAGCAATCGATGGAAAACACAAAATGCGTGTTCGGTTGCCTGTCTATGTAAAAACATATTCAGCACATTATAGTCTTTCAAAGCGGTGAAAATACAGTCTAAACAAATTGTATATCGGACAAGAAGTCATCGCCCTTTCACCTTGCCATTTCTCAATCCAGCTAAAAGAGATTGAGAGAGAAACTGCGGTGGACAAGTAACCTCACTCTAAGTTACGCCGATTGTGAGTAACTTGCAGCTGTAACAGGCAACAGAACCATGCGGGGTGAAGTTACGGCTTCACACACCCAGAGCAATGTCGAAGTTTGACTGGCGACGACTTTGATAGATGGGAAACGCCGCCCACCCACTCGGATCGCTTTCTTTTCACTCGCCCCGCAAAAAAAAAAACAACAGCAACATCGATAGTCGGTTTTCATTTTCGAAAGTAATGTGAAGTTAGTTGTGAACTGAGCTGAAATGTAATTAGAAAATTAAATTCAGATCAAGCTGAGATCAAACTGCCAAAATGAGTCAAAATCATCATCATCAATGCCTTTCACCCCTTGCAGGGTATAGGCCACGTACAAGCGAATTCCATCTTTCCCTGTCTTGGGCCATCTTTCCAAGCTCGTTCCAAGTGAGCTTCATTTCTCGCATGACCCTTTCCGTGCATCGTTTCCATGTCTCCCGTGGCCTACTCCTGCCTCGTGTTCCTTGTGGGTTCCATTGCAGTGATTGCCTGGTGATGTTTCCACTTTTCTGAGGGTGTGTCCAATCCAGCGCCATTTACGGAGTCCAATTTCTACCTCTATTTCCTTTTGTCCTGTTCTTGCCTATAGCTCTTCGTTTCGTATCTTGTCTTGCCACTTCGTTTTTAGAATACTCCTCAAGCATCTGTTGATGAATGTCTGGACTTTGTTCATAACTGTCTTTGTTGTCTTCCAGGTTTCACAGCCATAGAGGAGCCCTGACTTGACATTTGAATTGAAAAGTCGGATCTTGGTACGCAGTGAGATGTTGCTTGCCTTCCAGCCCTTTGATAGTTGATTAAATGCAGTCCTTGCTTTGGCAGTCCTTGCTTTTACATCCGCTTCCGTACCACCTTTTTTGTCAATGATACTTCCCAGGTAGGTGAATGAGTCAACTTCTTCCAGGGATGTGTTTTCTACCGTGACAGCAGAGCTTGAGACTGTGCCTAGTTTTAACACTTTAGATTTCCCAGGATGTATACGTAAGCCGACGCTCTTTGATAGACTGTTGAGTTCCTCGGTCTTTTCTTGCATCTGAGAGTGTGTGTGACAGCAGTGCAAGATCATCTGCAAAGTCCAAGTCGTCCAGTTGTTGCCAAGGTGTCCACTGTATTCCATTTCGTGCGCCTTTTGTGGCTTCCTTCATGACCCAGTCAATTGCCAAGATGAAGAGGAAAGGTGACAGCAGGCATCCTTGTCGCACCCCTGTTTGTACCTGGAATGGTTCTGAGAGCTGTCCTTCATGAAAGACTTGGCAGCTTGTTCCATCGTAGGTGGCCTTCACAAGCTTGACGAGTTTGTCAGGTATTCCGTAGTGTCTCATGAGTTTCCACAGAGTTTCCCTGTCAACGCTGTCGAATGCCTTTTCAAAGTCGATGAAGTTGACTAAAAGGGGTGATTTCCATTCCAGAGACTGCTCAACAATGATGCGCAGGGTAGCTATCTGGTCAACACATGATCGGTTCTTGCGAAATCCTGCTTGGTTTCCTCTGAGCTTGTCGTCTGCTGCCAGTTTGATTCTCTCCAAGAGTATTCTGTTAAAGATCTTCCCTGGTATGGACAGGAGTGATATGCCTCGGTAGTTGTTACAGTTGCTGAGGTCTCCCTTCTTTGGTATCTTGATCAGGTGTCCTTCCTTCCATTCTGTAGGTATTTCCTCTTCCTGCCAAACCTTTTCAAATAGGGCGTATAGCATTTCCACTGATGTCTCCATATCTGCTTTAAGGGCTTCCGGTGGTATATGGTCGGGACCTGCAGCCTTGTGTGACTTCAGGGATTTTATAGCTGCCGCTATTTCCTCTCTCGTGGGTGGTTCTTTATTTATTGGGAGATCCTTTCTGGCTGGAAGAATTTCTGGCTGATTGTCTGGTGGTGGTCTGTTCAGGAGTTTGTCAAAGTGTTCCCGCCATCGGTTGAGTTGTCCTGCTGAGTCAAAGATGGTGTTTCCTTCCTTGTCCTTCACTGGTAGGGTGGGCTTGCTAAATTTCCCTGAAAGAGTTTTGGTTGTCTGATAAACAATTCTCAAGTGTCCGTCTGCTGCTGCCTTCTCTGCTTTTTCTGCCAGGCCATCCAGGTAGGTATTCTTGTCCTTCTTGATGGAGTTCTTTACCTCCCGGTTCGCTCTGGAGTACTCTTCTTGTGCAGTGAGTTTCTCAGTTCTGGTACGGCAGTCGTTGATTTTCGCTTTCAGCTCTCTCCTTCTCTTGATCTTGTCTAGGGAGTCCTGTGAGATCCATTCCTCCCTGGTGTTGTCCTATGGTCCAAGGGTGCTTTGGCAGGTTGCATTTACTGCCTCCTTTTTTTCCCAGTGATCATTTACCTCACATTTTTCCAGATCTTGGAGGGCTTGAAATCTGTTCTTTAGTTCCAGTTTGAATTCTTTCTTCTTAAAAGGGTCCTTCAGAACACTGACTTGGTACTTTTGGCGACTTCCGGTTGTGGCTTGTGCATACCTTCTCAGTTTCAGCCTCATCTTTCCAAGGATCAGATGGTGGTCCGACCAGACATCTGCTCCTCGCAGAGCTCTGACGTCTTCCAGTGAGCGTCTAAACTTTCGAGAAATGCAGAAGTGGTCTATCTGGTTCTCCGTTCTTCCATCTGGGGAGACCCAAGTTGCTTTGTGGATCCTCTTGTGTGGGAAGATTGTTCCTCCGATGACTAGGCTGTTGAATGCACAGAAGTTCTGAAACCTTTCCCCGTTGTCTTTTGCTTCTCCTAGTCCTTGTCTGCCCATGATTTCCTCGTTGTGACTGTTATCGGAGCCTACCTTGGCGTTCATGTCTCCCATGACAATGTTGATGTCCTTACTTGGAAGCTTGTCTATCACACTCTGGAGGCGGTTGTAGAAGTTGTCTTTGTCCTCCTCTTCAGCATCGTTGGTTGGAGCGTAAACTTGTATGATGTTCATGTTTATGACCTTTTTACCTTCCTTTTGCTTGACTTCTTTCTTTGTTCCAAATGAGTCCATGATGATTCTTGGACCATGTGCTTCCCATCCTCTGAATGTTTTCTGTGTTGCCTTGTTTATGAACATTCCTACTCCTTCTCTATGAGGTCCATCTCTGTCACTTCCGGAATAGATAAAAAGTTCTCCTTCTTTCATTCGTTTCTGTCCAGACTGGTTCAAGTGGGTCTCGCTGATTCCTAGTATGTTTAGATGGTACCTGTGCATTTCTTGAAGAACCTGTGCTGTTTTTCCAGTCTCATACAAGGTCCTAACGTTCCACGATCCAATCCGGAGAGACTTGGATGATGGTGGAGGTGTCCGCCTAACAGCTTCGTTTCGGATTTGACTGTCACGCATCATGAGTGCTCCATTTGGAGAAATTCCACAATCAGCCAAGCAGAGATTCAAGTTTTCGTTTGTATGTGTTTCTGTAACAATGTTTTGTTTTAAGGGAGGGGTTGTTAGCCCCGTGACCCAACCCCCAACCTGGAGGACCAGGTGACTCTGTGTCGGGAGTCACTACCTGTTTTTTCGCCATTTATTTAGTCGCCTCGTACGACAAGCTAGCACCACGTCATTCCTATTCTTCGCGAAGCCGGGAACTGAACGGCTAAAATGAGTCAAAATCAGTTCATCTAAAATAGCTACTTAGCTCAGATCAAAATCACGTGATCTGATCTAAGTTCACAATCTGAGTTCATACGGTCTCAGATCTGCCCAGCCCTGGAGATAAGGGATAAAGAAAGAGAGGGAGGGAGGGATCAAGATAGGGAGGGAAGGAGAGAGGAAGGAATAAGGAAAGAGGCAGAGGAAGGGAGGGATGGATAAAGAAGAGAGAGGAATAGTTAACGAAAGGGAGGGATGGAGAAAGGGAGGGAGGGAGGGAGAAAGGGAGGGAGGGAAAGGAATAAAGAAAGAGCGGGAGTGAGGGAGGGAGGAAGGGGGATAAAGAAAGAGATGAAAGAGGGAGAGAGGGATGGATTGAGTTAAAGAGAGGGAGGGAGGAGATCGAAAGAGCGAAAGGAGGAGGAGGAGGGGATACTTGAATGATTCGGCTAATTTGGCTACCTGTCATGTTCAACTTTGCGGCAATGTCCTGAAAGTTCCTCCTTCTTACATATCTAATCATAAAGTTTTTGTTTTGCTTTTTCCACAAGGCTGAGTATTATAGCAATAAAGAAATGAACTGAAATGTTTTGTCTTCTTCCATAATATTTGTTTCTACACCAGTACCCGTCAGTCAGTGGCTCGACAGCAAGCGGTAAGCGAGCAACTGACAACAAGACCGCCTCTGAAACTACGAAACGAGGTCAGCTCGACTGTTAGCTTTGAGCGGAGATAAATGCTCGAATAGTTATCGCCGCTCGACACTAGCCGCAGCCAAGCCGTGCGGCGTGGCTACTGCTTTTGGTGTGAACAGTTGATATAGATAAAGAGGATGTATTTCAGTGGCCCGGCTACGGTGCGGCGACGGCTCAGCACAAAGCTTTTGGTGTGGACGCACCCTAAGCCTTGATGTAACTTTTCAATGACAAGCTACTTTGAACATTACACAGGAGAGAGAGAGAGAGAGAGAGAGAGAGAGAGAGAGAGAGAGAGAGAAGAGCGACAGAGGCAGACCTACTGGCATACAGACAGACACCGAGGGAAAGAGACAAAGAAAAACAATCATAGATAGAGAAACAAACAGAGAAACAGACAGAGAAATACGCACATCCTATCATAATATGTATTATTGTTACATTCCTGGTGGCGGGGGGTGTGTTCTTATGTGAAAGAAAGGGATTAAGCATTCAAGGAAGTATCAACAATAATGTTTGCTAATCAACTGAGCAATAGCCCACATGTATGTCATCTTTTGTCGGTCTGCGTCATCCAGTGCTCATATCTCACAACACTGATGGCTGGTAAAGTTTTTTGAAGCCGTGCAGATAAGGTGTGGTATGAGATATATTATTCGGATATGAAAGTATATATTTATAGACACACAAACATGGACTTCATGACACCAAACAAACAATGGACAGTGGTTATTATTCAGAGGTCAATGTCAAGTCATCTCCGACCGACCGATCCACGGGCGGACGGACGGGCAGGTGGGCAGGCGAGCAGGTAGGCCAGCAGACAAATAGACAGTCAGACAGACAGACAGACAGACAGACAGACAGACAGACAGACAGACAAAGTGATTCCCTTTTACATTTTTTGTCAGTATATTGTAATGTTGTTCTGTATATATGCTTGTATTACCATGCATTAGCAACGTGTGACCATGTATGTTGTAGTAGAGTAGTCGTAGTAATAATATAATCATAGTAGTAGTCGTAGTAGTAGTCGTAGTAGTAGTCGTAATTGAATTGTAGTCGTAATAGTCGTAGTATTAGTCGTAGTTATCGTTGGAGTCGAGCAGTAGTAGTAGTAGCAGCAGCAGCAGCAGTAGCAATGGTAGCAGTAGTAGCAGTGTATTAATAGTCGTAATAGTAATAGTAGTCGTAATAGTAGTCGTAATAGTAGCAGTAGTAATTGTAGTTGTGGTTGTAGTAGTCGTAATCCTTGTAGTAGTAATCGTATTCGCAATAATAGTAGTAGAAGTAGTCGTAGCAGTAGTCATAGTAGTAGTAGAAGTCGTAGTCATAGTAGTAGTTGTTGTAGTGTTCGCAGCAGCAACAGCAGTGGTGGCAGTAGTAGTGGTGACGGTGGAGGTAGTGATGGATCAAACCTTTATTAGTGTACATAATAAATTATAATAATAATAAATTTCTATAGCGCACATATTCACCTGAAAAAAAAGTGCTTTATGGCGCTGCTTAACACACACAATTTAGGCATTAATTACATCCCTACACATCTATAAACACACCTCACTTTCATACACATCACTCATTCACAACAGACATTCACACCCAACCGCGCAAGGTTAATAAAAAACACGTTCATTACTGCTTCACGTGAATGATCACCGACTACTGAAAAGCATATGCCAGTTTAAATAATTTTGTTTTTACTTTCTTTTAAAAATCATGATGAGTTCACATTTCCTTGTCTCAATACTGATGTTACTCCACAGTTTAGGTCCCCATACAGAAAGGGCTCTTTCACCAAGAGATAATCTGACTGTAGGTGTTTCAAGCAGCATTGCATCAGCTGATCTTAGTAAACGTATGGCTGATAAATCCCCACTATTTCTGACAGATAGTCTGGGACTTGTCCATATAAACACTTAAAAAATCAAACATAAGATCTTGAACTTTATTCTTTCCTTTGTAGGCAACCAGTGAGGAGATTTAAGAACACGCTCAATGGTTACTGAGGGATATGTGATCGTGTTATTAATCTAGCTGCTTTGTTTTGTATTTTCTGTAAACGATATAGTGTGCATTTAGGGATTCCAAATAGCAGCGAGTTACAGTAATCAAGCTTGCACATGATAAAAGCATGGACAAGTAATTTTGCTATGCTAATGTATATCATTTTTTTAAAATTATTTTACTGATATTTCTTAGATGGAAGTGAGCAGCTTGACAAGTTTAGTCAGATGAGTTTGCATTGAGAGATCAGAATCAAAATAGGCACCTAGATTTCTTACTGATGCTGAGTTCCATATATGAATTCTTGAATCACCCACATTCAAATATTCTACATTACAACCATTTTTTTGTTGCTTAGTATCCAGCACAACATCCATTATCTCTCAAATTTAAAAAAAAAAAAATGGGTGATTTTCATCGATGCCGAAAATGTTTTGGTCATACAATGTCAAAGTGAACTTCCGGCCAGATGCACTTATAGTCCATG